>BGPR01027777.1:0-20475 GCA_013235015.1 Araneus ventricosus
ATTCCACGGGCAGTAAAAATATGAGCATTCGTGGTTGGACGAGGACTTGCCCGCATATTTACGGATCCTACAATGGTTTGGATTGAGGTCGCTTTTCATTGGCTCTCAGCGTCACGTGACTTCGCTTGCTTCTGAATGATGTCATAGGAGCGCGCTTAGTTTGGATTTCGATTTTTGTCTTAGCTATTATATCATGGAAAAACCAAAATTATCTTTTAATTACGATTATTGGGATATTTCTAAAGGGAATGATGAATTCAAGATAAAGATAATTTTGGTTTCTCCATGAAACAATAGCTAAGACAAGAATCGAAATCCAAACTAAGCGCGCTCCTATGACTTCATTCAGAAGCAAGCGAAGTCACGTGACGCTGAGAGCCAATGAAAAGCGACCTCAATCCAAACCATAGTAGGATCCGTAAATATGCGACTTGCCCAAGGTCCACAATCTTTATGCGGGGAGATGACACCAAATAAGCGAGGTCTAAGTTTGCGTGGGCCGCAAAGAAAAAAAAAATGAAGGGACGCTGTCTTTTTCAAACAGCCGCTGATGTTAAAGGCGTAGGACTACTTTACTCTCGCGCGTGACTCTTTTGTTTCTCGAAGTTTCTCGTAAATTTTTAAGTTTAAGTAAGTTTTTTTTGTAACTTCTGTTGTTACTCTTTATCTCTCAAAGAAGACGTTAGTTATGTTTTTAACAAATGATATAGAGGATCGCGTCACCAATTCATGTGTATTTTTGCCCTACTTTGCGACTCGGTAGTCGCTGAACTACAATTCCGATTTTCAAATTTTTTTTTGCAACTTCTTTTGTTACTCTTTATCTCTAAAATAAGACATTAGTTATGTTTTTAACATGTAGTTACCAAGATATAGAGGATCTCCCAAGCCAAGTTTTGTGGCATTTTGGCGTGTGAATGAATTTCCTTCCTGAGACCCCCAATGGGAGGAACGTAGTCCTACGTTAAAACGAAACACAGATTTATTTCGAAAATACAGTATAACAATAAGAACAACGGTGAAGTTATTGTTTTCTTTCTGACACATGGCATTTCTTCTCTCCTAAAATCTTTCTTACTTCTGAGGATATCATGGCCGCAGTGGTTACTCTCAAAACTGATTAAAAAAAAATGTCAGTAATTTTGGATCTATCTGACATGAGACTTAATTCCTTTCAAAAGTGAAAATAATTGCTCGCACCGATACTATTTTCAAACAAAGAAGTAATTTCAAATGACATTTTTTCGAATATTTTCAAGCCTGGATGGCAAATACTTGCAAAATTCAGGTTTCCCAACTTCACTTAATTTTGCCTTCAAATCTGAACAGCATTAGATCTCGATCACCTCCGTTTGCGTATGGTTAGATACTGATTCTATACCCGAGGAGAAAATTGAAGAAAACAAAGAACATTTTTCTTCCAAACGGCATTATTTTGTTATCGGCTCCTAAACTATTCGCTGTTAGTTGAGGGAGAAATGGTGCGTCGAAGTAACACAACTAGTAATTAGTCATTGGCGAATGTTGTGGTTCGGTGTCTATACTTATAAAAGGCAATGTTTGTGTGTCTGCGAAGTCAAGACGAATCTATCGCACTTACACCTATGAAATTTGGCACACAGGTAGTCGTAATGGTGACTGAATGCATCTCGAAGCCGGAATTTTAAAATTTAATCTAGACATTTTTTATTAAATGTTTTGTGTTGTTTTGGTTGATTTTTCGTGCTAATTTCTCAATAGAATGGTTTCGAATAATTGTACGACAAAAATAGATACACCATCGGAAAGAGCACGCGATTTCCGTTCTAATGAAGTTAGTTTTGAATTTCTAACGTAATTTACCGAATTTTGAGAATTTTTTTAAAAAATAGTCAGTTTTCAAAAATAAAATTTTCCGGAATTTCTTAAATCTCTTGCATCCGATGTTCTAATAAAGATATCATTTTCAAAGTGTTTTTGGTAGTAAATCAATTATTTTTCTCTGATTTAAAACAAGAACGGTTAAAATATTTTATTTCTTCGATTTTAGATTAATTTATTTCTAGATGGGATCAGAGAATTTTTCTCGAATGCCGAAAGTGAAGAAGCACGCCGTTTCGCACTGTTTCGCCTTGGCTACGCCACCTGATTCCACGGGCAACGCCGTGCGCATACTGCTAGTTAATAATAATGAATAATTAGGAGTTTTAAAAACTAAGCTATGAAAATTTTTATTAAAAATTTTGACACATACTCTTATGTTTGGTGGGCAGCAAAAATGTTCGTTGTGCGCCGCAAGTTTGTCACCCCTGATCTAGCTCATCGCGATTTTGTGTTATCGTTATCAGTCTAAGACGTTAATATATTGCAAAGCTTCGATTCTCTCTTTGATGAACTTTCTTCAAACAGGGAATACGATTTTCGGTTTGTTTAGTTTAGTTATATTAACGTCCCGTGGTTAAAGTAAAGTTTACTGTGCAAAGCCCTTTCTCTCCGCTTTAGCTCGCCAATTCCTTGCTGCCAAGCAGAAGACGGATTGGCGACGTCAGAACATTTGTTTTGGTTGCGCAGGAATGTTCCTATTCGTGTCTTGTTCGCGCAGGAATCGTTATATTTTTATTTCGCTCTTCAGCGCTGAGATTTTATTGGTCAGGTATGTGCTATGTACGCTTTCATTGGTCGATTTCTTCGAATTTGAATAAAACTTCGTTTGGAATTCTACATTTGGATTTTTGACAGATAGGATAATGCATTTGTTTCGTGTGACGACGTAATGAAAAATGGCTTCAAATAAAATGACAATAAATAAAATTTAATAGATTAACATTTTTTGTGTGTTTCACTTATCAATGAAAAAGTGAAGTTCTCCGCTCATGTTCACGTTGACGAAGGAATGTTTTGAGGTAAGAATTCATTTTGGAATTTTAAAAGAACTTTAATTCATAACATTCAATGAACAAGCGTAGCTACTAGTTTCCAGCTTTGCTGTAAACGAAGCCGCTTTTTTTTTAAGTTTAAAATAGTTGCCCGGAACACACTTGCAATGTCGCAGGCATTGCGTGCACAAGGCAACAATAAAATGCTTACTGCGCTCCCAAAACAAATATTCTCACATCGCCAAGCTATCTTGCTCTTGGCGACAAAAAGTTGGCGATTTTAAGTAGAGAGGAACGGCTTCGCACCGTAAACTTTACTTTTATCCGTTTCGGATCAACACGAGAGTTATTTTGGGACGGACCTTGTAATTTTGAACCGCGGTCAGATGACGAGAACGACACTTAAGCTAGTAGCCGCCTCTCTAAACTTCCGCACCACACGAGCGAGAGGGCGTTTGCCCGGTGACGTTTTATTCAATACGAAAGGCGCCATCTAGGAGTGAATTTGAGAAAAAATATAACAATATTCCGTAATAATTATGATAACGAATTTCTAATTATATTCAAGACTAAAAAGTAGAAAATAATAAAAATATTAAACCAGCGAGAGTGGTCTCTCCTAAACGTCCTCGTATACTCCCTAACATATGTAGAGAAAAAAATAAGCAAAAAGGCACTAAAACGAACAAGCGACCCTAACGCAGGGGAGGAAAAAAAATAAGCGAAAAGTCAAGGTTTTCAGCGAAAGATCGTGGGTACAATTTGTCAGTGAGCCAAGATCGGTCGGGCCTTTTTACTTTCTCGTATACGAAGTATACAAAGAGAAAGTATTGTAATCGTCAAAAAATTGGAACTCGAGATTTTGACGAATCTCCACGTTTTAGACCTCCCTGATTCCGAAAAACACAATTTTGGAATTATGTCTGTCTGTGTGTGTGTCTGTGTGTGTGTCTGTATGTGTGTCTGTGTGTGTGTCTGTGTGTGTGTCTGTGTGTGTGTCTGTGAACACGATAACTCGAAAACTATTAGAGCTACGGGATGAAATTTGGTATGTGGTCTTTAAACATAATTTGTAGGATTCTATCAAATTTTGGACAAAATCCGTCAACGGGAAGTCTGTCTGTCTGTAAGTTCGGGGTCATGCGAACGCTATAACTCAAAAACTTGAAAAGCCAGATGGATAAAATTTTATACACAGTTTTATCGTCATGAATGTAGGTACGTATAAAATTTTGGGCCAAATCCGTCAAAGGGTTGACTGTCTGTTGGTCTGTATAATCGCATGCTTGTTCAATTTTGAAACTAACTCCCTGCGCATGCCTACTAGTGGCAATGCCTGTGCAAGGAAGGGACGCTCCGAAACTTGGCAGTTTGCCAAAAACAAATTCTGGAGTGATTTTGTAAGGAAGCAAACATTTAGGGAGTCTCGCCAGGTCCTGTTGCGCAAAAGAATGAGCAGAGGATTTGAATTTGTTTTGATCCTTCAAACCACGCGTGGTTCCAACGGTTTACTTGCGACGGAAGTTTATTTGACGCCTTTTATTACTCTAGTTTTCTCTACATGTGTTAGGAGTATACGAGAAAGTTTAGGGGAGACCACTCCCGCTATTTACGTTCTCGTATACGAAGTATACAAAGAGAAAGTATTGTAATCGTCAAAAAATTCGAACTCGAGATTTTGACGAATCTCCACGTTTTAGACCTCCATGAGTCCGAAAAACACAATTTTGGAATTATGTCTGTCTGTGTGTCTGTATGTCTGTGAACACGATAACTCGAAAACTATGAGAGCTACGGGGATGAAATTTGGTATGTGGTCTTTAAACATAATTTGTAGGTTTCTATCAAATTTTGGACAAAATCCATCTACGGGAAGTCTGTCTGTCCGCGTTCATGTGAACACTATAACTCATAAACTTAAATAGCTAGATAGATAAAATTTGGTACACAGTTTTATCATCAGGAATGTAGGTCCTTATAAAATTTTGGGCCAAATTCGCCAAATGGTTGACTGTCTGTCGGACTGTATAATAGCTTACTGGTAAAAATTATATCTCTTAAACCCTTCGGCTTAGATAAATAAAAATTGGTATGACGGTTGCTAATATTAATTATAGATCTGTGCTCAAATTTTGTTTCAATCGGTTAAAAAAAGGCTTTTAAAATGCATATTCAATCTTTTTACTTTCGTACTGGGAGCAAAATCTCTGCGCATGCGCAAGCTATTCAGCGATATCAAACGAGGTCATTTTCTCCTTTTTTTTTTTTTTTTCTTCACTCGCGCACGCCCTCGCATTAGCGGAGCTTGCTGGAGTGTGATAGAAAATAAATATTGCTGAGTTTTAATACATACGCATCTCTTTGAATTTGATTCTTCACCTAAATATTTTACAATCACAAAATCTAAAATGAAAAGCCTTCTGATAGTAATTGCATTCTGGGTTAGAGTAGGTTTGGATTTTTTATCTTCACAGGGGAGGGGAAATGACAAATTTTTGGGAAGTTTATGAAAAAGTTTTGGGGAGACCACTCCCGCTGGTTTTGTGTCGTAGAATATTGAAGACAGCGAAAATGCAAATAGAACGCTTTTTTTAAAACTGATTGACACAAAAATTGGACGGGAATCTACAATTGAGGTTAGAAGGTCACATGCAAAATTTTATTAATCTAAGTAATTTTGTTAAGAAGTTATTGCGATCAAAAATATGCGATTATACAGATCGACAGACAGTCAACCCTTTGATGGATTTGGCTCAAACTTTTATACGAACCTACATTCCTGATGATAAAACTGTGTACCAAATTTTATCTATCTAGCTATTTAAGTTACCTCCTTGAGTCCGAAAAACACAATTTTGGAATTATGTCTGTTTGTCTGTGAACATGATAACTCGAAAACTATTAGAGCTACGGGGATGAAATTTGGTATGTGGTCGTTAAACATAATTTGTAGGTTTCTATCAAATTTTGGACAAAATCAGTCAAAGGGAAGTCTGTCTATCTGTATGTCCGCGGTCATGTGAACACTAGACACTATAACCTTTAAAACTTGAATAGGCAGTGGATAAATTTGGTACACGGTTACTGCCGTCATGGATGGGTCCGATTAAAGTTTAGCAAATCCGCCGTCAAAGGTGACTGTTCGTCGAGTCTGTATAATTTACTCTTTAAGAAAGAATCGCATCCACGCGCATAGCGTACTGAAACAATCTTCTGTACACAGAGGCTGTGGAGTCTGGAAATCACGGCTTGTCCTTGCAGCCACAAGACAAAATCCATCAATCGCATCCTTTGAATTTGATCTTTACCTAGATATTTTCAATCTACTCCATGAATGGAAAACCTTCTGATAGCATTGACTTCAGGTAACGTAGGTCTCGAATTTTTATTTATCCGCGGGAGAAACAGCACCTCTCTGGGGAAGTATACGAGGAAAGTTTAGGGGAACACTCCATGGTTTTAACGTGGAATCTGCCGCTCTCCAGATTGTAATTTTAATCACAGGAAGGAACCAACTGCCTGCCAGTTTTAAGGGTCCCATTCTTATCTCTTCCAAAAATGATTGACTGTCTGTCGGTCTGATAATGCATACTTTCATATTGAAATCTAACTCCCATGCGATTCCTACTGATGGACATGCCTGTACAAGTAAGGGATTCCTGAATTCAGTAGCAGTCAAAACCAATTCCTGGAGCGATTTTAGAAGGACTAACAAATATTTAGGGTGTCTCATATCAGTCCTGTTGCGCAAATAGCAGCGCAGATTTGAATTTGTTTGATCCTTCAAACTTGGGTGAGTTCCAACTTTGGTTTATTTGACGGATGTTTCAGTTTACGTACGCTTTACACTCTAGTTTTCTTTAAAGTGGGTAGAGCATATACAGAAAGTTTCTGGAGGCCACTCCGCTGGTTTCTTGTTCTCCCAAGAAGGTCGGTGATTAATTTAATGGAATGTAAAATTAAAAGGTTACTGCAATATTAGAAAATGATTAGTGATGTGTATTCTGCCCGTCATCTACGCACATGCGCATCGTAGGTTTAACCAATAAGAAGTAAGTGTAGCCTCCAATGAGATTTTAGGATTGTTTTTACCTAAAATATTCTCAATTACAATCTTGAAATTAAGATGCAAAACAGTAAACTAGGATTTCATGATCTTAACTCGAAAAATCGTTATCGAAATCAGCTCTCCCTTCGTCTGCAGCTTAACTTCGGGCTTTTATATATCATGAATCAATGCTAAAATTCAATTTATATTAGTGCATTTATATCAGAGGGTCGTTATCTCTAAGTCGATTTTGGCTTTTGACCTTCAGACTTTTTAAAATAGTATTTACTTTTTAGATCATAATAAAATTGTCTTCAAAACTCTTTTTTTATTTAAAATTTTTTTATGCAACTTGCTTAAATTGTATGTAAATCTTGCTACTGATTTGTCCACAGTAAGCTGACGGTGTGATGATGAAGGAAAAATGACACTTATTTAATGTCTAAAAGGCAAGATAATAGAAAAAACCATAAGAATTAAAAAAATGAATAATAAAAAAAAAAAAATAAACTAATAATAATGATCAACATACACCTTGCCCACTCAACACTGCAGCATTTAAGTGATTGGTGCCAACAGAATTTTCTAAAAAAATAAACAACAAAACTATGACTAAAATAAAAGATTCTCTGATAACTTAGAAACACTTAATAAAATTAGAAAATTAATTCAAACAATAAAATGAGAAAGAACGGAATTAGCGACACTCCGGAAATCAAGCACGCCATTTGTATCTCAGGGACAAATCTTTTCTAGAAAAGGAGATACATCAAATTCGTAGCCACTTTCTGTTCTGAATTGCCAGAGCTACCAAATAAAGGAAAGAAAGAGTTCGCTATTCTGTGAGGCATACCCCGTCGGGATTGTTTTGATGGAACAGGAATCTGTAGTTGATAATCAATTGGCACCATAGACTATTCTGTACACCGTCCTAGTACAGCAGTCGGGCACCTCGCTCGGTCGGGCAAACTCTAGCGCCGCCATCTCCTGATCTGAAGGCAAAAGTATTATAAATAACCAAAGAAAGCATATTCTGTCACCTCATGAACATGACGGAAAGAAAGGGTGACAGTTGTCTTGGCAAAATAAGCCAAGTGGATATTCTTATTTCAATAACCAAAAGAAAATAGTTAATCTGATATCGAATTAGGAAAAGCTCACCTCTTTTATAATATGAAGTACCTCTATAATAAAATATTCAAATCATCTGTCGACATGGCTAGCGCCAGATGAATACGCGTATACATAATATAATCTTGCATTGTATAAAGACTTATATATAGAACTTAAGAAGCTGGTGTCAAGAGATACGACAGTATATAGTACATCGTAAGCATGTGTTTAAGCTAGTGAATCTAACTAGCTGAAAATTTAGATATCTAAGACACAACCTGAAAAAAATATCGAGTAAGCTCACATAAATACGGGTTGTCAGATTCCCTAAAACATTTATCTACGGACGAAAAGAACTAGCAAAAAAAATCAGAGTGCTTCTCGCATACCTTCACATCAGAATACAATATAAAATTTGTAGTCGAAAAATAATTTGTTATGTATCAAAACTTCTCAAATGGCGTCAGAAAATTCCTGTGAAAGTATCCAAAATTATATTTTCTGCTGATGGTTTTTGACTCTTTTTTCTTCACTTTAGCATATACAAGGTGTACAAAGAAAAGCTGTTGTACTCTTCAGAAAGTTGAACCCATATGGTGTGGGTTTTGTATGTACTCGAACATGATAATACAAAACACAGCAGACAAGATAAATGGAATTTGGTATGTGGTTTTGACATCATGACTGACGAGTGACAATTTTGGTCACAATCGTTCAACGGGAAGACCTCAAAATCCTAAATGTTAATTATTATTAAAATTAATTAATATTAACTAATTTTAAAAATTAAGCAATACAGCAACTATAAAACGCAATTACTATTAAAGAAGTTGCAACGCACAATTAAGAACAGAAATAAAATAATACTGAATTAGTTAAATAATAAAAATAATACCAGTGGATTTGGGAACCTAGTAATGTCACTAGTACACTGAAGAGATTTTCAGTTCAGGAATTAGAATGGGAGAAATAGGAATGGGAATCTAAAAAATATTGCACACACACACACACAAAATGGAAAAAAACTCGATGTACTTGCTTAGTTCTCCTATATTTTGAGATAAACAAACCAAAAGTAACAAATACATTCTATAAGATGAAGAAAGTTCCTAACAAAGGATACACTTTTCACCCAGAAATGAAACCAACGTTAAATAAAGCCAAACGATTACAAACAGTTCGTTCAATTTTTTTTTTTTATTAAATAACAAATGAAAAAAAAATACGTTGTTCACCAAGCAGGAAAAAAAAATAGAACAAATAAATTTCAACTCGTTTTAGATTCTTACTAAAATAATTCTTTTATTACTTAAAATTATCGTATTAAAAATGTTATTATTTAAAATGGAAAAGCTCTATGTACTTACTTGGTTCTCCTAATATTTTGAACAAAACAAACCAAAGAGTAAAAAATACATTCCTATAAGATGAAGAAAGTTCTAATAAAGAGACCACTTTCACCAGGAAATGGCCAACGTTAAATAAAGCCAAACGATTACAAACAGTTCGTTAAATTTTTTTTTATTAAAATAGTAAATGAAAAAAAAACCATTTTATTTACAAACGAGGAAAAAAAATTAGAATAAATAGGAGAATTTCAACTCGTTTTTAGATTCTTACTAAAATAATTCTTTTTATTACTTAAAATTATCAATATTAAAATGTTATTATTTAAAATGGAAAAAGCTCGATGTACTTACTTGGTTCTCCAAATATTTTGAACAAAACAGAAAACTAAAGTAAAAAAAAATACATTCCTATAAAGATGAAAGTTCTAACAAGAGACCACTTTCACCGAAATGAAGCTTAAGGTTAAATAAAACCAAACGATTACAAACAGTTCGTTCAAAATTTTTTATTCAAAATAGTAAAATGAAAAAAAATCGTTTGTTTACTGCAAGCGAGGGAAAAAAATAGAATAAATAAATTTCAACTCGTTTTTAGATTCTTACTAAAATAATTCTTTTTTATTACTTAAAATTGTCGTATTAAGAATGTTATTTTTTTAAATAATTATTTTAGAAATATTTTTTTAAATAATTATTCTCAAATAAAACTGAACTACCAAAACACTAGCCATTATGCTGAGAAGTAATAATCAGGGCAGAAAGGTTGCCACTACACCATCCAGCATGATTATTTGAGTTGTCATAATAATGAAGCAAATCACCTCACCAAAAGTTAATCCAAACCATTCACTAGTGTTCCTTAAACACCGTTTCGATATATCGATAGCGTTTTAAAACTATCGATAGTTTCAAAACTATCGATGGTATCGATAGTTTTCACCCCGGCATTACTATCGGTAGGTGTTCTTCCAGCCGATGGTTTTAGAGTACTCAAACTATCGATAAATTCCTGATCAAATAGTTTTTTTTGGAAACTATCGATAAGTTCCAGTCGATAGTTTTAAAACTATCGACTGAAGATGGCCTATCGATAGTATTGGCCAGGAGAAGAGCTATCGATAGTGTCGATGTAGTTTTGAGAGAATCGATACTATCGATAGTTTTTGAAAGTCGATGCTATCGATTTGTGTTTCAGTCGATAGTTCCGAGCCCGATGGTATCCGATGGTTATCGATGTTTGGAACTTGCCTGTATCGTGCTTCAGTCGGTAGTGAACAACCAAGTTGCAGTATACCAACAAACGGTACCGATATCATCTTTGTTTTTGTGATGTTTTTTCGGTGGGGTAAGTATCAATCCTTAGCGGTGACTTTTCTAAATAAATAATCTAGAGATTAAGATATTGCACAACATCGTATATCAAATTTTAACTTGAAATATATTTAAAAGCATAAAAATATTTGAATTCATCATACCTTTAGAGTAAAAGTTAAATCCACAGAGGAGATAAAAAATGGAAAATTTACTTCTGGACCACCACAATAAATTCTACACATCATTACAATGGCTTTTCAGATTGGAATGGAAATACTTTCCATACACCGTACGACCAAGGGCCAAATAGGTATGGCACTCACAAATTAAAACTTTCTCACACTTTGAGAAAATTATCTACAGTCAAGCCTTCCTAGTGTCGTATTCATCTGAGTCAACTTATTATGAAAGAGCACACTAGCGCTCGATCGCAATCTCTTACTCACAAACTATTATCAAGATCAAGCCTTAATCCATTGCCCTCGACCTTGGTAAGGAAAAATAGTTTTAGAAGATCTTAGTTTGTTTTAAAATAATTTTAATGTGTCTAAATAATTATTTTTTAAATCGAATTTCTTTTTTTGAGTATCTTTTTATTCATTTTTTCTTATGATTTTCCAGCTTTATGAGGTAGGAACATTTTTATGATAGAAAGACAGGACGCAAACCTCTTTCCACCCGGCAGAGTTCGGAAGGGTGTAGGTTTAAGGATTGTCCTAAAATAATCAATTAGTGTAGTCTTAAAATAAGCAGTGACGGCACGCTCTAACCCGTGACCTTCGCTCTGGACGTTTTCATTATTAATAAATAAGAAAATTATTTATTTCTCGTAAAAAAAGCAATGCCAGAACTATGTATTTCACGTCTCACTACGCCCTGAAAATAATGTACAGTGAGTCTAATACAACAGAAGTCTCCCTCAGCGAATTTCCTATAACGAGAATTTTTTAAAAAACGCAATGTTAAATAACGACTGAAATATTCTCCATATAACTTATGATAGTTTGTCTCTCTTAATTTTTTTCAGACTAGCCCCTCTTTTCAGTTTTTGTCATTTTATGGGAAAGTTGCCCTGTAATTTTCTGTACACCAAACAAATCCAGCTCCACGTGCCTGTTTCTGGGGAACCACTCGCATTGTTCATTCCAGCGATAACACATAACGATAGAATGCTATGTAAGGCAATGCAGTTGTAAGGGACCTGGGTTTCTACAGAGGGAGCAAGCAACATTTCACAGGTCAAGATTCCAAGAATCAGGGGGGGTGGAGTGGGGTAAGAGCAGAAAATGGATGTGACAATACGCATTTTATGTTTATCCGCATTAGTACATATTATTCTCTCTAAATTGGTGAATTGTTTTCACTTTTAGGCATTTTGTTTATACAATAAAAATTAGTATAATTTAACAAATTTATATAAATATTACTTCATTTTAATTGAAAGTCATAATTAAATATTTTGAACTTATCGCACATACTAAAGGTTTGTTACATAACTGCAAAATATCTAATCTCCGTATAACTTAAAATTTCCCTCTATACGAATTTTCAACTGGAACAAGCGATTTCGTTATAGAGATTCACTGTAATTTGCTCATGCTAATGTTGATTTTGCATTACAATTATTATTCTTACAAAATGAAAAAACTCAGAAATATAACCACATTTCTATTATTTCAATATTTAAGTAATATTAGTTATATTTAAATAGAATTTAAGTTATGAATCATAAAGATTACAAAGACCTTGGCTGCGGGGCCTCATCTTGGCTTGGGCCGAGGAATTTCAGGTTCGAACCTCATTCATCCAAGGAGCCGCTGTGTGCATTCAGGCCTGGTGCACGCTAAGTCTGAAGTTGAGGTCTGGTCCTCAGCTTCTGATGTGATGCGGAGTTTGGAGACGAGGAGTTCAATCTGGCTCGAGGTGGCTTCCATCCTTATCTGTCCACGTGGCTCAAAATTGCGATATCCGTCCCCAAATTGAGTACTCATTTACAACCATTTGGCGGACTGGCAGGTTCCCAGCTTGCCCCGATTTCAAGTGGGCCCCTTAGGCAGAGACAATTTGAATTTGGGAAATCATGGGAGAGAAGAAAAGGAGACTCTTTCTCTATAGTAAGCTAATAAAAAGTAAAAATATTAAGTAGTAAATTTCTAAAGCAAATAAAATAAAAAATAGCCCTGCTGCCCAAGGTCCCATGTTCTTATATAATATTTAACTTACAGATTTAAAATCAAATAGCATAAACATAGTTTCGTTATTTTAAACGCTAGAAAACTAAATGGTGTTAAAGGATTTATTTTAAAAACGCGGAAAAAGGAAATATATAATAAAAATTAAATTAAATATAAAAAATTAAATATATATAATTTAATATATATATGAATTAATGTTACGGTATAGATATGTAGGCCCTCACTGACTCTGGCAACCACTATTTTTCAGACCCAGTCCGCCACTGATTACAACTAAACTAAACCCGGAACGCGCACATTGCGATTTTTCAGTCGCGTTAACTTCTATTTCTGGAAATGCACTAGCCAAACAAAGATGCAGATATTTATCTATGCGATATTTGGATGAATTCTAATTTAGAACTTCATTTTTTAAAGTTAATCAATATTCCTTTAGGGCCGTCACAAATGATGTCACGCTTGGAGGGAGGTGCTCATGAAATTGACAGAAGTTTGTGACAAGAGGGAGGAAGCAGGGTAACAAAGTGTGACATCACACATTTGGTTAAAATAAAAACATTTAAGATCAGCAGGTTTGAAATTGCCATAATTTGGGGTATTTTTAATCGGACCTAAAACGCTTTCATGCGATTTTTTCCCTTCTATTCCTTTGTTTCCGAAAAGGACATTCAGGGTAGGTTCTACTGAGGAATATGGTGGCAGCAGAAATTCTTCACCGTTAGCGAGAAACCTCCCTCTGCTCACAAATCATTAAAACACATAGTTAAAGTTAAAAATAAGAATTTGAGTATAATCTATAACATGAATTGCTTTGTTTCTAGATTGCAAATTGCAGGTAGAGCTACCTCTGGGACGGACACCCCTCCGTTCCGAGAGAAAAAATTGTGGCGGCCGCTCAGGAGGGGATGGCCGCTCTGAAGGGTTTTCGTTACCCAATTACAAGATAATTGCTTCCATAATACATAATATAAACAAGTCCCAATACATATTTCTTATTTAAAATGAAGTTTAGGACTTATCTAAGAGAAAATAATTGCTTTATTTAATAATTTTTTACATTTTGAAAAAGGATACAATTTGTGACAGTTATAAGTTTTTACCCTTCTCGGGAAAAAAAGCCGGCTTTTTCAAGTTCGTTTTCCAGTTTTAAAAAAGTAAATCTCTAACCGTGCTTTTATTTAAAATGCGGATGGGCGAACTCTCACCCGCCGGCAATTCAGAGGGTTGGAGTGGCCCGTTGCTAGGGGTTATTTTAACATTAGGTCTATGGGGCAAAAAATCCGTGCCACGAAAAATTGGCCGTTAAGAGGGGTGGCCGTTCGAAGAGGTTTCACTGTATATATTTTATGTAATATAGCACACCAAGCGATTTATATCTGACGACGACGATAACGATGAGATGATGACGGCGTTCAACGCGACGTCCTACTGTGGATGAGACAGCAACCCAAAGAATTTTATGCAGCCGGAATTGGGGTGCTGATAAAACGATGGGATAAGTGTATCAACGTTGGTGGAGATTATGTTAATAAAATACAATTGTTTCCAAGTGATTATCCTGGTAAATTATTTTTTTCTCATCGTTTGTGACTTACTTAATGACTCGTATTAAGGTTAAAACAGTTCCTAAAAGTCAGGGATGTTAATATCTTTTTCCTCCCTTCTATTTCCAAATGAAGGTCTACCTGCATGCCCGTAAATTGTATAAAATAACAAATGTATAATTAGTACTCGAGATTTGAGATGAAATGTTGATTTTTCTCATTTTTATCATAAATGTTTAGTTTTAAAATTTAAGTATTGTTTTCAGAGTAAGTATTGCATTGAACTATGAGTCAGAATGACCAGATATTTGAATAGTACTATCTTAAAAATTGGAAAGTTATTGATTTTAAATGAATTTGCATGAGTAGCAAAATTCGTAATAATTGGTGTTGTTTATTAAAATTTCGATTATACGTCTTTTCATTTATACGCCGTTTTTTGTCAGTCCCTCGAAAGACGTATAAACGGTGCTTTACTGTAATATGTATTAAGCCGGGTCAGTTTCCTTCGCACGAACATTAAAACGAACCGTTAAAATCTATATATTTAAAATAATTGGCAAAACAGACGAGCAGTCCCCCAGCCCCAACCACTCGATCGATTTCGAGAGTGTTTGTTTCACATGAAAGCTTATGATGTCCATAGATGTTATCAATGGTCTCCTCATCTCCACCACCCTCCATTTTTGAGATATAACGCAAAGCAAAACTGTGGCAGAGTCCCTCATCCTATACAATCGCCAATTTATATAGCCAGGTTGAAAGCATAGCAACAGGCTGTTAATATTACGGGCGAGCAGCTGGTCGTCGAAAGCGGCTAGTAATTAATTAAACGGAAAAAGAAAAACACGTTTTGTTTGGAGTAAATAATAACAGTATAAATACAGTAAAGCACCGTTTATACGTTTCTCGGTACTTACGTATTAACGCCACCGAGGCTACAGATTGGCGGTAATGCGCCAATAAAGAGCAATCTTGTTTACAAAAACCGCCAAATTGGCGGCATTTAAAAACCGCCAAATTGGCGTTGATACGTAAGTACAAAAACCGCCAAATTGGCGGCACTTAAAAACCGCCAAATTGGCATTAATACGCAAGTACAAAAACCGCCAAATTGGCGCCACTTAAAAACCGCCAAATTGACGTTAATACGTAAGTACAAAAATCGCCAAATTGGAATTAATACGTAAGTACAAAAACCGCCAAATTTGGCGGCACTTAAAAACCGCCAAATCTGTAGCTTCGATGGCGTTAATACGTAGGTACCCGTTTCTCATTTATACGTCGTTTCTCGTTTATACGTCGTTTACATTTATACGCCATTTACATTTATACGCCGTTTCATCACAATTCCGATTTCGCTGTAATGATAAAGTACTTCCTTTCGATTATGCATCTTTTCATTTGCACGTCGTTTTACGTCATCCCCTTGTAAGACGTATAAACGACGTATCCTTCCATAAAATGACGCGCCTGACACTTGCATCAAGTTATAAAATTACTGATATTAAGTCTGCACTTAGTCAAAGTAGCTATTAATTTATGAGACAAAAATCATTTGAACATGAATTAGCAGTTCCTTTGCGCCCTTATATGGATTGAAACAGCAATATATGTCTCAAACAGAATTTATCACCTAATTAAGAGGTTAAATAAGCTCTTAAATCATGAGAGTGGTTGTGAACTGTCCGCGAAATGGATTCGATTCATGCCCATGAGATGCACGGAAAGTACCCAGCGCAGATTTAATTTTAGATGAGTGCGTCTTACAATCTGTACGCGTCTTGAAAAAGGACGTGACTTGACCATCGATCACTCGGATGGCATGAGCTGACGGGAAGACTCCACGTAAATTCACTCCATTACAAAAATCCTAGACAGATATCCATATGCAACCCAGTCTAGAAAAATGAACGTATCAGAAAATATTATTGAGCCGTTCTTGAAATGGAATTTTAGATGGATTTGCATGAATTTGAATGAAATCGGTAGTAAAATGAAACGCATCGGTGCAACAAGGCTGTTGAAGAGCCTCGAAGAAATATTAAGTGTTGACAGTGAATGTCTTTTTCTTCTTTTTTGCGAAACCGTAACGTTTAATACGTTACAGGGATTACAGACTTAAACCTTTTCGCTTGACTTGTGTTCTTTTTCTTAACTTTTTCTTTTGCTTTAATTACGTTTCAGATGAGTTATTTGGAAAAATTAGATTATTAAATATTCCAATGCAAATTAATGAAGTCGAACATTTACTGAAGGTTTGATTGTGAATATTTTTCATTTCGAAATTGTTGTCTCAATTGGAGGGTTCAAAGCTAAAGTGGCCCATGTCCGTGAGATTCATTGTCAGAAAGCATATCTGAAAGTTGATTGGCTGCACTTAAAACAACGGTGTAATTTTGATTGTTCTTGCTGCCTAGTGGGTACAAATTGAACTATAGACTTGAATCCTAATTACACAGAAAATATAACATTTCTACTAGGGATGGCGGTTAATGCGAAAATAATCGGTTTTCGGTTATTCAGGTTTTTTTCACCTCCGGTTTAACCAGGCGGTTATAACCGCTCAAAATAGCCGGTTTTTGAAATAACCGGTTTCGTTTTTTTTTTATATAAAAGAACAAATGACATTTGTAGACAAACTTTTTTATTAATATTGTTTTTACACAGGAAATCAATACATTGGCCAATATTTATCTGTTCTTAAAGACCCTTTCAGTAATCCGTCAACCAACAGACGCCTCATGGTTGGTCTAAGATGTTGAAATTCAAAGCTTCGTAACTTGGTAAATTTTAGTCTAATCGAACCTAAAATCAAGCCTGTTTTCCGTTCCGGTTTTTATTCAGTTATTGGATTTTAAAAAATAACCTGTTATATCCGGAACAAAAAATAACCGAAAAAAAACCCTTTTAACTAAAAGAAAAAAATCGGGTTTTTTTCATAACTTGGTAAATTTTAGTCTAATCGAACCTAATATCAGGCCTGTTTTCCAATCCAGTTTTTTTAATCCGGTTATTGGATTTTAAAAAATAATCGGTATAACCGGAACAAAAAATAACCGAAAAAAAAACCCGGTTAACTAAAACAAAAAAAATCGGTTTTCGATTAAAACGGGTAGGTTTTTCCCATCCCTAATTTCTACACTACTATGGCAGTGTTAGTGCAAAATAGGCAAAACAAGAACTAGGTTCTCTTTAACTCTAAACCTTGCAATCTTACGTATAGACTTGTACACAGTGGACTACTTAATAATAAAGCATATATTTTCCTTAGTGGCAAATCGGGGGGGGGGGCTATCGCCCTCCACTTTTTCTGCAAAAATTAGAAAAGATACTGCAGCCGTAGACGTGCCAAAAATGACCCAAAACAACACAAAACATTAAATAAAAAATTTTCTAGATTAAATTTTAAAATTCCGGCTTCGAGGTGTATTCAGTCATCATTACGACTACCTGTGTGCCAAATTTCATGGCTGTAAGTGCGATAGATTCGTCTGGACATCGCACACATACAAACATTGCCTTTTATAAGTACAGATGATTATTTTGAACATGATAATGTTTATATTGTGACAAATTCGTCTTGTGGGTGTACGTGAATGCAGTCCAATAAGCAGGATTACAAAAATAAAGCTCTTTATTTTACAGGTATTCTAAGCAAAGAAACATAACACAAATATTAAAACAGCACTTGTAAAAATTCACAACAGAGATTACCATTAAATCTCAACACAGCACTCAAAGGTTTCTTATTAGCTCACCAGCTTGCTTGCAGATCAAAATCCAACTGAACTCTTCTTGGCTTGAGAGCTTGCCTTTATACTTTTCAACAGGAAGTGACTTCATTATGTAGGAAGTGACGTAATCTCTAGAAAGTTCATGAAACCAGTAGAAATAGGTGGATAGTTTGAGGTCCTTCTAGAAAATTCCCTTTGTCGCCAGAGTCGCCAACTTTGCCGCCAAGTCGCCAAAATGGTCGCCAAGGTCGCCAAATTTATCGCCAAGTCGCCAAGTTTGTCGCCAAGTCTAGCATCTCAGGGAAACGACTTTATAGCTTTGTAACAATATGCTGGCATAATATACGTAAATTTCGGCATACAGCATGCATTATGCGAAAATAATTCAAACAGTTCTATAGAGTAGGCCGTTAGACTTAGAGTTATAAAATTTGGCAGGTAGTTACTTCTTACCTACTGGGTGCTCACTAAGAAAGGGTTTTCCAAAATTTTAATTAGATTTTTAAATAATTAAGAACTAATAGGAATGTTAAAGTTTTTCCCTAATATTTTCCGAGCATATTATCCCACAAAAACTATTTTAACCAATTAAGCGGCAAGTCTCCTATTTTGGGAACCTTTGGTTAAGATTTTTTTTTCTCCACAAGTAATTAAGATACATTTTTTTCATTGAATATTAAAGTATATAGCTTCGTTTGTAATTTTTTCAAATGTAAATTCTATTTTTTTTAAATTGTTCAAATTTAAGCAAAATTGCTTCTTTTTATTCATAAGAAAAATAATTAATTCGAGTGCAGGAGTTTAGAAACATTGAATATGAAAAACAATAGTTTTTTAAAGTCATAACAAAAAGGGTTCAATAAAAATAATTTAAAAGGGTTTTGCATTTGTTTATTTAGAAAGATCTTAAAATGGGAGACTTGGCTTTGTAAGGTCTTAGGGCAGTGATACTGGGTCCGATCAGATGATCAACAAGACAAAGCAATACAGCACATTAATATTTAATTATGTCTCTTGATTAATGTCGTTTATACAAGAATCTACACATAAAGAAATACATTCAAATAACTAGCATAACTCCGGATGATATCGTGAGAGTCATAAAATGTTCATAACTGTAATTACTCGCAGTTATCAGTGGTGAGTTCTCGTGAAATTGATAAGCGATCAATTCAGCAACTGACAAAGTTAAGTAAATAGTTCTAACTCAGGGTGAGTTGTAAGTGTAATGATGCTATTAGGACAAACAAACAAAAAGAGCAAAAAAAGAAATCATATGTTTGAAAAAGAGATGATAAATTAGCTCCAATTCAATCTGAAAAAACTCCGATTTTAGAAGAGATTCACCCTGAATTTGCAGGAAAACTCCTTACGAACTATTCAAAATGTTTTCTGTTTTTGATATCATGAATTTTATCTCAGAAGAAACATTAAGGTATGCTGTGCAAAACAATAATTGTACATTTTCATTATCTGAAAAGTTATTGGAAGTATTTCTCGGAATTATATTGTTTGGCGGATATCATTCCTTGCCTCAAGAAGATTTATATTTGAGCAATACAGAAGATTGTAATCGACCCTTCACACAAAATGCCATGAGTAGGGGGAGATTTAGAGATATAAAGAAGTATCTCCATTTATGTGATAATAATTCAATCGATGGCTCTGACAAGTTGGCCAAAGTTGGATGTTTTATTGAGATGTTTTGCAAACAATTGCAGCAATTCGGAACATTTTCTGAATCTTTAAGCATTGGCGAGAAAATGGTCCTTTATACAGGCAGGCATTCTGCAAAAATCTACATGCGTTGGAAAACCCATAAAATTTGGTTACAAATTGTGGATTCTTGCTTCTTCTCAAGGTTATCCATTCAATTTACAAGTTTATGTGGGAAAAGAAGCAGCAGCCGAAGACAAAACTCCCATTGGAACAAGAGTTGTCTTGGTTTTAATAGAATGCGTAGAAAACTGCAGAAGACACAAAGTGTATGTTGACAATTTTTTCAACTCTCTGCCATTGCTTGAAGAAATGCGAAAGTGCGACCGTGAGAGAGAACCGACTGCAGAACTGTCTTTTACAAGATAGTAAAGTTTTGGTAAAAAAAGAAAGAGGGACATCTGACTACGTTATAACAAAGGATGTTTGTGTAGTAAAATGGAAAGACAATAAAGTTGTATGTTTACCATCGAATTTAGAATGTATGGAGCCTATGGGGCAAGCAAAGCGTTCGTGCCAAAAATCTAAAAAGAAGACTGATTTGCATCAACCAGGACTAGTTGGATCGTATAACAAAAATATGGGCAGTGTAGGTCTTCTTGAT
>BGPR01027778.1:145-20475 GCA_013235015.1 Araneus ventricosus
TTTTGAGTTGTTGTGTTTACAGACCGATAGACAGACATAATTCCATAATTTTAAATGGAAAATTGACCCTGTGCAGATAAGTGACTTCACTTATTCTGTTTCGACGGGCTGTTATGCACTGTTTACGACCTTCGGCTCGTGTTACTGCACATGTTAGACTATATCCTGACCTACTACGAACATCTCCAGTATTTCGGAATCAGTTCAAAAGTCAACATTTTACACTTTGAAAGAAATCAAAGAAATCTGATTCTTTGATTATGTTTGTGATGCTCCGCTTTCAAGCTGACCCCGACAAGCTATTGATTCTGGTAAAACATGACACTGAAACATTGTTAGAAATCGTCTGTACCAAACAATCCAAAAATGGTATTTTTGACCTCAGGGAGGTCTAAAACGTGGAGTTCCATTAAAATTTGATGTCGAATTTTTTGACGATTACAATACCTTCTCTTTGTTTACATCGTAGACGAGACAGCATCAACTGCCATTTCCGATAATTTGGAAAAAGTTACAATAAATCAGTAACTAATCTTTTTTTATTTAAATGACAGTTTTAAGAAACATTTTAGTTGGACTTTTATTTTCGAATAAATTTTGATTTTGATTGTTTGCTGCATGGTTTGCCTTCGGTACATTCTCAATCAAAACTAGTTTTGGTGGTAAAATTTTCAGAAAAGGGAAATGATCGTGCTTAGAAGTGAATTGTCTATAGCAAACAGACAATACAAGTTAAAAGTAGATCAGTTTTTAAAAAGCGAAAGTAAGGTTGATTTAAAGGAACCCTACAGTTTTTTTTCCAGAATGGGAAGTTTTCTAGACAGCTCTTTTTTCCCTTCCTTTTTTCCTCATTTGGGAGGAAACAAAACTCCACCGTGGTGATGAAAAGGCGAGAGGGAGAGTCACTAAAAGAATCAGAATTCGAATGAGTGTCCCACCTAAAGAACAAAAACGAATGTTCAAGCAACATTCGCTCACGAAATGGGCGAATTTTCTTCACGAATGAAAACGGAAGGGTTTATTTTGTAGAAAGGGAACATTGTGTCACGGGAGGGGCATACCTAGAAGAAAGGAAAATACTTTTCACAATATAGCGCGCCAGAAACAATAATAAAACGGAAAAAAATAAATAAATAAATTGTTTCGAATAACATAAATAAATCTGTGTAATTAAGCTATTTTAATAAGTTAATTCGTTTTCACAATGCGTTGAAAAGGTTTTAATTTTAAATGAGACACTTTATCTCTCATTTTTTATTTTCAAATCAAAGAAATAAGCAACGATTCGCAGAAAAACTTTTTATCCGAAGCTCGAAATTCAATTCAGTGAGCACGTTTGCAGCCCCCATCGCCTAGCACCAGCAGGTAAAAGCTTGCGAAGGAAGCGAGAAGTAGGTATAAGCGTATTAATTACTTTCGTGACATTTCATACACGCTTTTTAATTGTACGCAAGTGTGGCAGGAAGAGTTCGCCTTTCGAGTCTTGTGGCTTTTGCTGAAATCTCCCAAGAAGATTTTATCACTGTGGTCTACACGTGATGTCTACAACAAACTTATCAGTGTTTTAACACCTTATTATTCATCTCTCTTTGCTTAAAATTAAAATGCAACAGAAGGAAATTTACTTAAGAGGAATGTAAATGAGAATGAGGGCAAATGAAAAGAAAAAAACTCTAGAAATGCATAAAATTCTAAGTATTATCCAACGAAAATGAAAAGAAAAAAAATCAACGTATGAGTGTTAATGCTTGGCGAGATGGCTGAGTCTTTTCTTATTTTTTTCCAAACGTATTGTATAAATAACTTCGTGATACTTATTTTAATTTTTCTAAGAATAAGAATAAAAAGTATTTTTAAAAAAAGGGAAATAAAATGGCATTTTGTTATTAAGCGGATGAATCTTTATAAAAAGAACGTATATTGTCGCTTAACAAGCAACACCACCTATCTCATTTTTTGAAATTTCTGAAAAAACTGAATTTTTCGCAATCAATAACAAATATTTCTAAATTTTTTTCACATCTGGTCGGAACATGTGGTCTCATGTTCAAATTCAGTTTTTTCCTTCCTCTTTGAAATTTCAAAAAATTGAGGTGGTGTTGCTTGTTAGAAGACGATGACTTCTATCTCTCAACCATGAAGGTTTGTGTTGCTAATGCTCAGTAAGTCATGAGTATTTCTTTAATACTTTTATTTATAGTGGAACTTGGCTTATTTGAAGCTGATGGAACCACAATGAAAAGTCGTTTCATCAAAAAATTAGAATCAAGAAAAACTGGGTCAAAAAATAAGTAAAAAAAGACAAAACGATAAGTTTTAAACTAAAAAAGGTTGTAAAGATTTAATTTTAATATTTAAAAGTTTTAATAAATAATAATAAATGAATAAAAAACAGTAAGTAATTTTAATAAATAAAATAATGCCTATTATAATTAAAAATGTAATAATTTTAAAAACGGAAAATTTCAAGTAATTTTAATAACCAAACAGCATACATCACTTTGAAAACTACAGTTGTATAAATAAAACTTCAAAAGAAACATTACAATTCACATCTAACATGTTAATTTTTTTTAAAGCGTGAGAGATATTTTATCGCTTTTTGGATTGAATATATTTAACGGCAATAAAATTCTCGAGTGAATTGTGAGACTTAAAAGTTATTCTTTCATAATCAGTAAGGACACGAGTTACGGACGTATTTAACTAAAAATGGAAAAAAATTTAGAAATAAAAACAATTTTTGGTTTTGAATTCAAACAAACGAAATATATTCCAATTACAGACGATATTTAGCCTTATGTTAATAAGAAATTCAAGGGACCAGAGAAAACCACTGTATTATGAATATAAAACCTCCTATTTATTGAAATTCTTTCCAAGGAAATTGCAGCTGAAGTATTGTAATTTATTTCAAAGAATTAATTAGTGAAAAAATGTTTTCCTTCTATTATAATTAAAATACGGATCGTGGCTCTAAACAGGGGCGTACCGACGACATAAAGAGCACTAAAAAATACGATATATATATATATATATATATATATATATGAACGTTTTTCTCTATCCGATCTTTTTAAAAATTGAACAAAATTAATAACAAAAATCTTTTGAATGAAAAAATGTTAATGAAAACCAGTATCCCGAATGCTTAACATAATAACGTTTGTAACGGAATTCTCACTTTTCTCTTTTCCATCGTTTACTCTGAAGGTTTTCAGCAATCATTTTCGAAAGATATGCAAAATCGCTACATCTTAAAATACTAAATATTAATTGATTGTGCTGAAATATTCAAACAGAGTAGCTAGTTTAGTATCATGCAATCATTTTTTCTCTAATAAATGTCTATAAGCTGTAAGTTTGCACGTGTTCGAAATATCTTCACCATTTGATTCATTTGATCTATCTTCAAATGAATCAAAATATATCAAATTCAAATGCTTCAAATCTACACCATTTGATTCTTCCTCAACTATTTTTTTATTTCAATATATTAGTTTTTTTCTAGGGGACAGAAATGATTGAGGGCCATCGCGCCAGGGATGCATGTTTTTCTCGGAGCACATGAACTCAGGGGCCCTCCATCTCCGATAATTACAGTTAATTACCGTTTAGCCTAACTAGAATTTTGATATAAACCTAAATATTAATTTACTGAATGAGGATTTTGACCTGAAAAGGAACATTGTATTAGTTCACATATCTCACTCAGCATTCTTTGAACATTCATTCATTCATCCATTCGTACGTCATAAAATTTACTAAAAAAAATTAACTTAAACGAAAGAAGATAAATTACCAAGTAGGCGGACCTATAAATTATTCTTACCTGATTTTTTGCTGTCGGTCTTTCGATAATCGAGGGCTATCTACCTTGTTGCGTTTTTGATTTATCGTGTTCACAAACAGACAGACATAATTCCAAAAATGGTAATTTCTGCCTCAGGGAGATCTAAAACTAGGAGATTCTTCAAAATTCCGAGGTCCAATTTTTTTGACGGTTACAATACTTTCTCTTTGTATACTTGATGTATAAAAAGAAAATAAAAAGGACGAAAACTATGGGAATAATAAGCCATTAACAGAATACGGTCGAAAATTGCGACGTCTGACTCTCAAGAAGGACTACAATTGGAACATGGCGTCGAATAGAATTACTCTGGCATACGAAACGATTCAAATCAACGTTACAGAAATCTAAATGATGTTATTCCTCGAGACAAAATCAAAAACATAGAAATGAAAAAATAATAATTAAGACAATTTAATTTAGAAGATTTTTTTTATGCCATGCATGTGCACGTGGATGGGGAAGTTACACTGTTTGGGATGCAAATGAATTACTAGTTTATTCAGAAGGTGAAATTGAAAACCGAAGCGGAAGTATCTGAAATTTTCTAATTATCTAACTTAAATTTCTAAATATTGAACTTTCTTAAGATACTTCAGCAGATGTGGAAATTGGAAATTTTAATTTTGGAAAGGGCAATTAATTGGTTGTTGCAACTAAAGCATGTTGTATCTAGGAAACAATTTATGACAATCAGAAGAATACTAAGGCCTTCTTCGTTTAAGATTATTTAACTAAATAAGAAGCATAACGGAATTTTAAACATTGAGGATTTGTTTGAAAATAATCTATTTTTTTCTGTCAAAAATGTGTCCGATTAGTATTCAAAATGAATCATTTGATTAGCCCAACTCAAAGCATCTATTTACAGGATAAAAAAAATCAATATTATCATATTCATGACTAAAAGAACTAAAGATGTGTGACCTAGACCTAGTTTCTTCAAAAAATTCTATCGAACGATGAAAGACTGATGAGATGGGGAAGTCACAACATTTCGCCTATTGTTTTAAGTATTGATGTGATTAGTTATAACATATAGGAGCAATCTATGACTCATTGAATAAACATAGTTAATTGCAGAAATAAGTCTGGAAGGTTCTCTTTACAGAGCCCAATGTTTGAAAGCTCAGTTCCTGTCGGCATCTAAATGAAATGAAAAGAAACACTCCATTCCATCTTCAATAAAAAAAAATCGACTATTATTTTAAATAGTGATATAATTAATTAGTGATAGCTAATGGGAGCAATCGATGAATAATTGAATAAGCATTGGTGAAATGAATTGTGAAAGCGGATCTCTTTCGCCGAGTCCATTGTTTGAAAGCGCAGTTCCTGTCTGCATCTGAATGAAATGAAAAGAGACACCCCATCACATCTTCAAGAAAAGAAAATTTCGACTATTGTTTTAAATATGGATGTAATTAGTGATAGCAATCCATGACTCATTTAATAAACATAGTGGATTGCTGAAATGAGTTGTGAAGGATCTCTTTCGCAGAGCCCTAGTGTTTGAAAGCGCAGTTCCTGAATGAAATGAACTGAGACACCCCATCCCATCTTCAAGAAAAGAAAATTTCGTTGAGGTGTTAGGTAGAAGGCGCGAATTATGGCCAACTAATCCGGAAGTGTGCGGTCACATAGATGCGGTACTTTTTCCAGCAGGTGGCTAGGCTGGTTGAAGAAGCGTCAGGTGGGGAGAAAAAAAGGAGGCTTGACCTTCGACCCCAGACCAGAGTCATGTCGTGAGGGCGCCATTATCTATTCATCGGTAACTATTCAGCGCTTTTTCAGTGTTTGGTTAATGATATCGAGTGTTATTTCAGTTCTCCTAGCAGCGGGGCTGGGAATTGCCTCGTTCACACTGAAAGAGTTGAACTTGGGTTCAAGTCTCCAATGAATGCCAGCGGTTCAGATAGAAAACGCATTTTTAAATATGTAATTATAGGAAGCGAGGCCTATGCTCTTCTTTCGCTTCCAGCTTTGGACGCTTTTCAAGAAGGCGAGCGTTCAAAACACGAAATTACTGGAGGTTTTTCAGAGTAAACATGTTTCGGCTGGACGGTGGATCACAATTTCGTTTCATCTATACAAAGGAGAGGACTCAAATGGAGTTCATTTTTAGAGTGAAACTGAAACCCAGGATATGGCTTCTGACGCATAAAAGACCCAGAATGGAAAACATTCATTATCAGATTTAGTAGAAAATATCATCATTATGTCCTCTGGCCGCGATGAATCGAAGATTGATCTCTTCTTAAGCTCTAAACGCTTGTTAGTTAAAGAAAGGATTTGATAATTAATGGAACACTTGAAGAAAACCCGCAAAATATCCTTGTTTTATTCTTCAACGTATATGCAAAAAGCCTCGAACTACTACAAGTATTGCTCTAATTCATCCAGTTAGTAAATCTAGGATATTGTTTCTAATGAATAAATGAAAGATGGAGAATGGAAAACATTCATTTTCGGAATTAGCTGAAACTGTCATCATTATGAACTATGGACGAGAAGATTCTGAAAACGAAGATTGATCTCTTAAATCTTTTTATCCGATTACTCTCGAAGACTTTTCATGATATTTTGAAGCAAGGTTTTAGAAATTTTAAATGACACCTGTGCTAAAATCTAATAAATTATATCAAAAAGTTTCGTGACTTAAATATTTTTAAAAAAATATTTGAGAAAACCGAGAATTTTTTTACTGAATTTGACTTTTTTCAAACACAAATTATCAGAATCGTATATCCTTTAGAATATACAATCATTCAAGTATTGACCAGTGAGTGAACCAAAAATTTTGCAATATATGAGTTTCAGTGTAAAATTATAGGATTTCTTAGAATTTCGACCTTTCTTAATATCCAAAAACATGCATAAATCTATAATTGATTATTTTTATACAGAAATTTTGTCTCATTCTTCAGACAGAATCATTAATAAAATATATGCCAAATTTCAGAGGGATATTTCGTGTTAAAATTTATGGCCCAAAAAAACACATTTCAAGAATATTGATTTTAAAATTTAATGCTTTTAGTTTACAATGAGAAGAAAAATGGATTTTTTTCTACTATGCTCCTCAATTTTGTAGATTATTCTTTCTATTTCCCCAGCTTAATTCATTTTTTAAACTTTTATTTATCGGGAATTCCTGACCCTAACGAGCCTATAATAGGAACTGCCATTCAACAGGCATTGACAAATTTAATATTTCTTCAGGCAATTAACTCGAAGATGCCTTTTAGTTGATCTGGAAATACTTTTAGGAATTAATATCTCTCCTAAGTACCATTTATATGCTTTCCATGCGTTTATTGTCAAAGATTACAGCATCTTTGGAAAAAACAAGATGCAATGATTCAGTAATACCTAAAATTGAAGCAATGCCATGAATAACATAGATATTATTTTAAAACTAACCGATATACCCGGTATTTATCGGGATGAAAATATATATTTTCATATCTAATTTTGGCTTTGTATTATGCTAACACACGCACACACACGGAAAGATAATAAGCGTAAATAAGTTCATTTTAAAAAATATATATAATATTTCTAATGTAAAAAATACTTTTATATAAAATATTATAATAAACAAAATCCTCTTATCGTCTTTAACTTTATTCTTAATTCAAATGAGAATATCAATTGTATCAAATGATTTTTAAAACCCACTAAAAGCTAATTTTTTCTGTAAATCATTTATAATTTTTAAATTTTTTGCAAAGTTCAATTAAGTATTGTGAGTGTCAACTCGGAGGTAAATAAATAAAATGATTTAAAATATCTACGAAAATTCCATGCAACAGGAATGACACCACTAACGAAGAAATAAAGTTTTCTATATATAAAAACATAGTTTTTTAAGTAACAAAAACAAACTATTCGATTAATTGTCACTAAACTTTCACTAAAGCCTACCTTATGCCTCAGTATTTGTGTGCAAAATTTGAATTGCTTATAACATAAAAAATACTAAAAAAGACATAAAATACGTATTAAATAAAAAAAAAATAACAAAGGCTATAGCTATCGCATATTAAATCAGCTGTTGAAGCCTACCAGGACTGAACACTACAGGCGAGAAAGTAAAAATATATTTAATATTAGCGCTCAACGGAAGCCAACGACAGGGTGAATTTTTTAAACTGACAGTACTCAGAGCCTTCTGTAGCTTGATCTATCAGTTGAAATGCCACCAAATTTGGTAGGGTGACTAATGACGACATGGTCAAAAAGATAATGTAATAAAAAAAATTAGTTCCGAAAGTCGCCGATAGGGGAAAATGTGGCACTGTTGTAGTCTGCACAACTGAGATTTAGGCAAATGGAAAAAAAGAAGAAATATCAGTGCAAAACCGCTATAATACAGCAAATGAACTGCCCCAAAGGGTTACAGAGATGAAATTACAATGCATCTTAGCACCAGACCTCTTTCAGTGTGGCCATCCTTCTCGTGGACCACACATTGCATTCTGTACACAACATTCTCGACGGCCGAAAGTAACGTGTCACAAGGAATGCTCAGCACAGTCCGTAACATGTTGTCCTTTAAGGTCGTCAACGTCGGGACCCCAACAAGAAAGACCTAAGACTTCAAATAACCCCACAGGAAAAAGTCGCATGAGGTTAGATCCGGAGAAAATGGACATGGAGAATGTTGTTTACAGGATACAATGTGTGGTCCACGAGAAGGGTGGTCACATTGAAGGGTTGTAACATGCCCTCGCCGAGGAAGTAATTTTATTGAATAAAGAACCATCGTGCACTGTAATTTCATCTCTGTAACCCTTTGGGACAGTTCATTTGCTGTATTAAAGCGATTTTGCAAGGAAATTTTTTCTTTGTTATTTGTTTATATTGACTTCATTTGTCTAATTCTCAGTTGTGCAGACTACAGTAGCGCCACATTTTCCCCTATTGGCGACTTTCGAAACTTTTTTTATTATTATTACAGATTCTTTTTCCCCATGTCGTCATTTGTCCTCCTACCAAATTTGGTGGCATTTCGTCTGATAGATCGTGCTACAGAAGGCTCTGAGTACTGTCAGTTTTAAAAAAATCACCCTGTAAATAAACGCATCTTTAAAAAAATATAAGCATATTATTTGAATGTAAGAAATGCCTGTATATAAAACATTATAATACACAGAATCCTATTATTGTCTGCAATGTTCTGCTTCAGCATGTCTTAATATCGGAGTTAACTTGTTAACTGTCTGGAGAGAGGGAAGAAGCGCCACCTGGTGGTGCGGTGGATAATTATATCTGTTACAGTTTTTAATTAATAAAAAATAAACTATTTAATTAGTTGTCACGAAACTTTCGTTAAAACTTTTCGTATGCTGCTCCGTATTTGTGAGCGAAATTTAAAGAAAATACATTCAGTAGTGTGGATTTCTACAGCGTATGAAAAATACTACTGATGCTTTCACTTTTATTTCTATTGATAATATCTCATACATGGTAAATGATAAGAAACAAAAATAAACATTTAATATTAAATCAGAAAACGAAGAATGCTTCCTTATCGCATTGTTTACAATTCTATTTTCAGCTGCTAAGGCCTAAAATATCTCTATTTTCTCTTTTGATTATCGTAGTAATAAAATAAAAACAGATTTGGAAATTTAAATTATTAGACTTCTGTCAAGCCACTGAAAAAAAAGCTGTGATTTTTCGTTGAAAATGGGTTCCGAATGTAGACGAATGCCTTAAGCTGCAAAGGTTTGTTAGTCGAAGAAAGGATTTAATAATTAATGGGGCATCTGAAAAATCCCCAAATATATAACTTGTTTTAATCTTCACCATATACGAAAAAGCTCTCGAAATAGTATAATTCTGTGTGTCAGAGATAAACTATCGGAAGTTACAATTTTAATATTTTACAGGAGAGCCAAAGGAAATTCCAGAGCAGAATGTATCTCAAACTGTATTTTATTTCTTGAGAGAGTTATTTTTTTATTTTTCCAAACTACAGTTACGACACTTTACCCATCTGAAAATGCTGTTGAGACAATGCAATTACGATAAAAGCATCAAACCAAGCAAAACTGGACTTAACTATAGTTAACCTCTACGATACAGAATTATTATGCTAATTTTGCTGATAAATAGAGAGTCAAAATTTTCTAAATAATTTAACTGGAAGACACTAGTATTTTTACTTCTTTTTAGAAAATAATTCTACATTACAAAAGAACTTATTCATTTTGAAAACTTTTCTGCCCTTGTATTTCTAATGATATAAGCAAAACTTGAATGCGTTTTTCTCCGCCATACTTATTCATATGTTTATTGTTAAACCGCAAATATTAATGAAATATTTTACTAATAACATAAGAAATTTCTACTTTTGAAATTTTATTAGATAAAATTTGTACTGAGATTCAAAATTGTTAAGAATAAGGGATATGAAGAATGAAAACTTTTCAGATGACAAATCTGAAAATATTCACAATAATTTGAAGAGCATTTATTCATCTGACAACATCTCTTTCGCTTCATTCCTGACGTTTCTACTTTATCGCATACAAAGTATACAAAGAGAAAGTAGCTTAAACGCCGAGGGATATGACCTTGAGTTTTTGATATATCTCCATGTTCAGACGTCCCTGGGAGAGAAAAAAACATTTTTGGAATTTTGATACACAGAGGTACGCGATAACTCCAACACACCAGGAGCTAGATAGATGAAATTTGGTATATGTCCACATTTAGATTTGAACGAAATCCGTCTATGAGAATTCTGTCCGACCGATTAATTCGATAACCATCCCGCTTTTCTATGTTTTTAGCAAATACATTTCCTCATGAATTGTATGCATTGATTTCACCTAAACATCTCATAAATTCAACACCTTTTTGCTAATTCGGATGTTTAAGTATTAGTAAGCACTGTATAAACGTTTCATCTCTTTTATTAATCATAATTCATTTAAAAAACAATTTAGCAAAGATCTTTGCTATTAAATAACTCTTTCATGTATCCTTGTCTATAATTTAGAATATTAGCATGCATCTAATGTTGGAGCCCCATCTCCATTTTCATCACTCACCATTTTAGCCAAGAGTTTGTTGTTAAATTTGTTCTATCATGTGTAATTGTTTTAATACATTCCGTTCCTAATTTTAGTTTATAATTTTTGTTCGCTATTCAACAACTCAAATATTCACATTGTAACCCGCGCTATATACTAAATATTAAAACGGTCTCAATTCTCTGCTGGGAGACTGCATCTGTAGGGGAAAGTGGGGTAAAACCGGGTATCTAAGTTCGAAGACCTGCTGGAGTGGTTGTTTACGTTGTTGCATCATTGTTTATTAGGCACTGATGTGTGGAATTTGAAAGCTGTGCCACAGCTAATTCGTCACATAGATCAATTGAAAATAAACACCGAAACAGAAAACCCTAGAAGTACGAATTGTTTTCATCAGTGCGACTGCGGGTTTCATCGCAAGCTGCGTGAGCAATCCAAAGCAATTTTCAAGGCCTACTAGGTTCCATTTTGATCTTTGTTCACTATAATGTTCGCCCACGCCCACTAGGCACATCCGAGAAATTTTGAAGCAGCATCTTTGGGATGTATTTGATAATCTCCAGCTGTAGCCCAGAGTTAGCACCAAGTGACTACCTCCTCTTCAGCCATATGAAACAGTGACTTGTGTCGTTCCTCTTCAACAATGACTATGCATCCTGCGATGCTGTTATAGGACAGCTTCATTCCCTGGCTCCAAATATTTTTGAAGAATGAATTTCAAATCTTGTAAAATGTAATGACAAGTGCCTCAATTTAAATGGCGATTATGTCCGAAAGTAATGCATTGTTTTATTGTTTTAATGTGCATAATAGAAGTTATTTTTTTATCTACGAGTGTCTGACACTGATCACCAAACAGTGCTTATTATCAAAATTGTCCTCTTATATTATGTTGCAACAAATGCTTTATGAATTTAAGTATTCCCCCGCCTCTGTTATTTTATACGGATAGTAAAGTTCTGACATTTTCATTCCCTAATGAGTAGAATAATATTATCACGCTTCGATGCAAACCATTCAAGATGAAAGAAAACTCACCAATGATTTTTTTCGGTGTAGTGTTTTCTCCATGGCATTAAATATAAAGAAGAAATGAAGTAGTCAAGAAAAATATTGCCAACATCAGAAAAAAAAATGTGACTCATCGTGGATACCAAACGTATAAGTCAACGCATTTCAACGTAAATTGATAGGGCACAGCATTTAAAAGTTACTTCCAAATCATGCATAACTTTTAAATATTCATTTTTTTTCCTCCCGTTTTGAAGCAACATGAGGAATTTTTTTGGATCAGACCTCTTAATTCGAAACATTCGTCGGATGATGATAAAGCTACTTAAGTGGACATCCCCCTATCCAAGCTTCTACGCCACACAAGGCGGAAGAAGTTTGACCCTCGACGTAAGATTTAACTTGCCGCATGCCCAAATAGATGGCGAATCTTTAGTGGAATCGGGTTGTGAACTTGGAATCATCCTACTCCTAAGTTGAGAACTTTCCAGCGCAACCTCAAACTTTAACTAGAAAAAAATAATTTGTATATTCTGCAAATCTTTCAACTTTTTTTATTTTCCTTCTATCAACAAGGTACCAGCCCAAGCCAGGACTGTAAATTTAGGTCCAACCTTGCTGTCTTTTTGTTGACTACACCCACTAAGTCTGGCTTGTATCTTGCCAAGTCCATACTCACAGTACTCATAAAAAAGATACAATGTGACACACATGGTTGGCCAAAGCGGATACCTTGGAGCACTTAGGTATCACCTGAAGTAGAAAACAACGGAATTATACAACACAAAAGTGCGATAAAATGAAAAAACGAAAACGAAGAAATGTGGAAAGAATGTCATGGAATTTTGCTGATCAAAGGCGGGGGGGTCTCACGATATTCAAAATATCCCATGATATTTTGAATATCGCGAGATTTATTTTTATTATTATTTTGCTTTTTCTCATTGACGCAGCTTATGCGCAAAACAGTAATTATCTTATTTTCCTTTGTACTACTTGCTTATTTATATTATATTTGCATTTTTGTACTTTTTGATATTTGTGTCTTTATATGTTATATATATATATATATATATATATATATATATATATGTAATAATCTCACTTAATTTTGTTTTAAATTCTAATATTATATATTTTAAAGTCTTAATGTATTCCAAAATCGCTTTTCTTAAACTCCAGTTTCGTTTTATTTCCCGCGCTGGAGGTATATTAAATCTCTCGTTTTGGCATATTTATTACTAAAAGAATATTCTAATTACTTCCACGCGCCTACACAAATTGCGAAATCAGCAACTTATTGCCGCCATACTTTTCCCTAAAACGCTTACGTAATTTACTGAAAATAGCTATTATTCCCTCCATTTTGATCGCGCGTCTGTATGTTAAACCCCTATCTGAGAGAATGCAGGAATTTTCTGTTCGCTTTTTTACTTGAAACTTCAACTAAAATGCACGTATGTCCGACACTCTCATAAAAATGACTTAAATATTTGGATAATAAAGAAAATTAGAACATAACTCGGCTTTTTACTGACTACAACCACGAAATCATTTTATATATGTGTATGTTTTGTTTTTTTTACTAGAGTGTCTCTTTTTTTCCCCTTGCTTTTTTCGGAATAAAATACTTACTACCAATGGCACTGAATTGCAGGTATAAGATTTCATTTTAGTACTGATGTACCGAATGGAAATCAGCCTGGTTCAATTCACTTTTGCTGTAGGCTTTTCTTTTTCCTTTGAAGAAAAAAAATTGTTTCAGGTTTTCTCTGAAACCGGAAATGATTCTTGAGGGCCTCATATGTCCTCAAGATTTGTGGTTCATTTATTCTCAAAATGAACCACAAAATATTTCCGCATAAGCCCAAAAACTTATTTCGCTGCAATTAACTGATCCATACTTAATCAAATTGCGGATTCCCTGATTCCCAAAATCCCTATGGAGATTTCTCCCACGTCAGATTTTCCACCATGCAAGAAAAAGAACTGACACCTTTTTCTCGAATTCAATAAAATAATTTAAACGCTTCACTGACTCGGGTGAAATAAAAACATGGTCTGAATGGTGTCGTACCTAAAACACGAAAAGAAATTTCGCAAAATTAGCTCCAATGGTATTTTTTCACAAAAATTGCTTTTATATCCTTGTGCAGTTCACATAACAAATTCTTGGGATTGTGGAACTCAGCACTGTGTTATTCTAGTAAGAAACAACAGAAAGGTTTTTACATACATTATTTATCGTATTATTCTTTCTCTGAAAGTTGAATTCTTTATTTTATCTTTCCTTCAAAATCAACGTTTACCTTAAAGTCTTCTTTACACACGCATTGGTTTTTATCTTTAAACCACACCTTTGAATTCGTTTCATTATCCATAGATGAACTCTGTAGCATACCGTAACTAAACATTGTCATATTACTACGGAAATGAATTAGATTTCATTTCATTTGATAGAATTAAGAACGTCAATGAAGTAACAGTATACAGATTAACTGACATCTAATCTAATGTCATTCAAAATCATGCCCGTTATATAAAAATGTCAAAAGGAGAAATAGTTGAACAGATTTTTTCGTTACTAAATTTATTGTTAATACGATAATCCAAAATATATACACTGAAAGAGCCAGAAAAAAAACTGGTCAGCGTAATATGCAAATAACGGAGATATCAACAATATAAATCGTAATAACTCGATGCTGTCAGCAACATATATACAGACAAAGATGTCGAACTATAGTAGATCGAGTTCCTGCTGCTGCAATAGCGCATGTTTTCAAGATTTAGTGAGACTTTGAAAGTGGCGTTATAGTCGGCACGAGAGATGGGACATAGCATCTCAGTACTGATGAAATTTGATTTTCGGTACGACTATTTCATGAGTGTACCCGTGAATATTGAGGTATCCGGTAAAACATCAAATTTCCGCCATAGGTTGCGCCGGGGAAAAAGAAGACATTGAAAAAAAACTGACCATTGACCAGACGCGAATCCTGCAACGAGACGAACGTACAATACTTCCTTACATACGTGCCGCAGCTTTCAATGATGGGGCATCTACAGGAGTGTCAGTGTGCGAGTTCAACGTTCAAGTCATTATTATAGGCTCTCAAGGGAGGAGAAGGCCCACTCATTACTCGTTGTTGACACTGCACAAAAGCTTTACTCTCTCCTGGCCGATATAAGCACTACCAGTTGGACTGTTGATGACTTGGAAACTACGTTACCTGGACTGGAGTGTTTCCAACTACGATCAAGGATGCGTGATAGTTAGTATGGAGACAACATCATTAATCCATGCGGTGTTTTGTCAATGGGGACTATTCAATCATGAGTGGAGCCTCTGTGATGGTATGGGACGTGTGCAGTTGGCGTGTGGGACATGACCGTCTAGAGACGACTCTGACGGTGCATGTACTGAGCGACACTTGGACAGGCATCTGTTGATCACTTGACTCATTCATGTCCATTGGTGCATTCCGACAGGATTGGGACAATTCCAACTGAGACAATGCAGAGCATCCACGCGTCAGAGTTTGCTACCAGTGGCTCAATTAACATTGCTCTGACTTTGAACTTCCATGTGGCTCATAAATCCCAAGAGGTGAACGATATTGAAGATATCCGGGATGATATGGCATTCTGTCTCGAGCAGAGCACCATTGTAACTTTGGAGAATAGTTGGACAACGAATCTGACGACCTCTTCTGCATCGACACTGTCAAACAGTGAGACTGCGTATCTTTTATATATTTATGACATTAACTCAGTAAATATGCTAATTTTTTTTCTCCAAAGACTATTATGCGAAGTTTGCTTTCAAAGGGGAATCTTTTTTCTTCCTGATTTATGTCGTTAGATTTGCTTCATTCAGATCTGAAACATTAAAATTCATATTTTATTTAGTTAGCAAACCATGATAATAGTATTGAAATATTACTTGATATAGAGATTACAAATTACAACATCGTCTAAAAGATTTGAAATAATTATTTCCTACGCACACATGCATTTGTTCCTAGATGAGTCTAGAAGACGAAGATTCAATTTCGTGTTCGATGTTCTTCCATTCTTCTCTCATGAATACACATCGGAAACAGCTTAAAGTTGCTTCGAACGATGTTTTATACTTCTAACGATTTTAACAACTTCGTTTTACAAAGAAGGAAGATTAGGGAATTCTGAATAAATGATGGTATTACACAAAGAACATTTCGCTATCGCTAGTTGAAAGAATCAGTCAGGGCGTGGTCAGAGAAAGCAAACAAGCAAAAGCATAGCTTACGTCAAGATTCACTTGTCCAATCAGAGCCCTCAAAGTTCAATGGCTCTCTCGAAGGTACAGTATGCCTATATGCATCCGGGATGCCTTGCACCATGCTGTTGAGAAGAGTCTCCACCACCTCGCACTCCTATGGTTGTTGCGCCTCAGGATTCATGGTGTGAATTTCCTCCAGGATACCTTCCAGACACCAGTCGAGTTCATGCCGTCGTTTGCGTCACTTCTGCGTGCTCCGTGGGGGCCCCGTGACACGCGTCTTAGAAGTTGTTCATGGATTTTTCTGGCTCTTCGGATGTAATGATGATGTGAAAACGTATTTTTTATATCTAATAACGCGAAGAAAAAACCGTGATAAGAATCATTTGCCGTTTCTGAAGAGAATGTGAACATTTTTTAATGAGGAAAAGAAACGTTTTGCCTAAAATAGAGGCGAGCAATTTGACTGTAATTATATTTATCAGTTAAATTCTAAGACTAAAGGTAAGCAAAGCATATGAAACGTTGATCTGCATATTATGTAAAACTTTAGTACTTCAAGGTCACAAAGTTGGATAATTGATACAATATTTAAAGACTTAAGTTGTATAAAAAACGTTACAAAATAATCGGTTTTAAAATCAAATGATTGTACTCGCATCAAATAGCTAATATTTAAAACATTACTAAATTTTCTATCAGTTAAGAAACACGAATAAACTACTAAATTTGAAACTGATTAAACAGAAAATTTGTTATATTCGTTTTGTCATAGGATATTTTGCTGTTGGTTGATTACTGCAAAACGGTTGAACTGCTTCTAGATAAACGCCATCAGAGCAGCTTAGCTTTGCACACTTTTACACTACATGTTTCATGCTTGTAAAGATTTAATTTTCAATCGATTTTCTCTCACTTCTGAGTTTGAATTATGACATTGTATTGTTTTCGAAGACAATATAATATTTTCATATCATTATTATCAATTAATCGATTAATATATGGTAAATATTATTTCCATATGACGAATGTGCCCCACAATGTGTGTAATTAGAAAAAAATCATTTTAAGGCAGCTAATATTTATAATAATCAGTTATAAATTTCAGACCAAAACGCAAAAGTCCAAAATAAAATGTTTCTACTTTTTCAGGTAAAACAAATTATGTTAAGTCAATTGCATAAGTTTCATTTATTGCGGTGCTATAATTTTTAGCAATCCACTTGCTTTATGCTTTTTATTAACTTTTAGAGATGGAACCTTAGAATTCTCAAGAGTGCTGTTTCACTGTATAATAATAAAATTTGGTTCATAAAGCAGGTAATAAGTATTCACGACTATATATGGCAAACTCCAGAGTCGCCGCATCGGATAGTGCACACTTGTATTTCTTGTAATTTATCGATAGAATGACAGTCAGACGGTGCAGTATAGGTGCGCAATGAAATTTCATTAACAGTTTATACTCTGAATCCCAATTCGATGATTGCTTCTAGCTGTAGCCAATCGTTATTTTGAGGTAAACGCATGATTTCACTGTCAAGCTTTTAAACATCTAATTCTTAAATACTTTTATGGTATTCTAATCCATCGCATGATTTGGAAGTCAAAACCAAGTGTAGAGTCTGTATGAGTCGCGTGTATGGGGTACGCCATTTTCCTTTGCGAGCGAGCAACTATCATGTGCCGGCGTCTGTACCGTACAAAATGGGATACATTACACTTTGCGATCCGGTGTAAACAGCCTCTGTTTCTTTTGTCGCAGGATGCCGCGTTAATATGAGGGTATCTATACGAATGTCTTATTTTCTTATGATTACTAAATTTTATGTTACTGGTAACACTTACTTGGGTTGAAGGCTTGCATGTTGGGAAATTGACTCGGTATCAGGTGGGGTCTTTAATAATCTGCGATACTTGGAACAAATCGGCAACTGTTGGCAACATACTCCAGGGCTTTGAAGGTCACCTGGCATCTTCCCTTTAAAGAACAACGCTCTCCCAGATCAATTGTTTTTTGCATTAGCGGATAGGTGATGCCGACCTATGAAAGACCGACACAAGAGGAGGAAAATGTCAGTAGTACTATCAACTACACCTCCAAATCCAATTCACAGCCTGGGAACCTGGAACTAGCAGTGCAAGACCTATCACCTGCCCTAAGACACCTACATAAAATCTCTCTATTCCGAGACTTATGCCAGGTGACAGCAAGAACTCACAGAATTAAAAAGCAGCGGTAACCTCTATTGACAAGAGAATGCTGGCTTAAAACAGAATTTGAGAGAAATGATTCCAAAATGTAGAAAGATAATAAAAAGATGTCGAAACTACCAGAAAATTTAATTTTGATCAGTGGGATCCAACAGTTCATCGAACATTGATGAATGCTTCAAAACAGTATTTCAGTTTATTACACCAAAAGGGAAAAAGAATAAAAGCAAGAAGGCGAAGAAAGATGCAAGTCAAGATGATAACAATGAGCAGTTGGTCACACATGTGTAGAACTATTTCTTTGCAGGAATGATATCTGAAAACACTACAAAAGCTAAGAGGAAGTGTGATTGGCTTCGTTGCATCTGTGTCCAAATAAGTTCTGAGAAATTGTACTATTTCGACTTTGTAGATAGACGTCGAAAAAGTCTATATAACACAATAAAACAATGTAAACACCTTTTACTTTTTTTTCTTTCCCTCTCTAATACACTGATGTGTTGTTGCTGAAATAACAATTAAAATTCAATCTTAAAAAAAATAAGATCGATAATTTAGTAGTGAACTAGCGGCAGACTATTATTTGAACCTACGGTACGATTTTATTGTACTCTATTTAGTTTGTTATTACATAAGCTAATATAGTCAGAATGATCATACTTGTTTGAATATTTTTTATTTATTATCATTCTTTGCATTACTGCCGTGGCAACTGCCTCGCACAATGCGGCGTCTCGCACTGGATATGCACGAGGTGACGCCAGTGAATAATATTTTAAGAAAAATAAGTTAAAAATATAATTATTTTTTTATATATTTTTGTTAACTACACATGTTATATACATTAAATAGCGCAGCATAGTATTTTATTTATTGCCCAGGGCAAGTTTTATACACGCAACTTCAAAAAAAATATGCGGTATATCTCCCGAATACCACTTCAAATAGAAATTCGACTCTAGGTGAAAGGTACAAACAAACAAAATCAAATGCAAATTTCTGGCAAGACGTATAGATTTAGAAAATTAAATTGTAAAGTATTGCTAAAGATAACAAGATGCACCGATTTTCAAGAATAGATGAGGAAAATCAGAAAAGCACTGATTGACACATCAAAATGCTTAAATTTTCATACAAGTTGGCTGTATATCATGATAATATAATAAATGCGAAGAGAAAGTGTCTGTCTGTCTGTTTGGTTAAGCTTTCACGACAGAAACTATCAAAGGCATTTGGATGAAAGGAATTGAAAATTGGCAGGCTGTGGCAGACCAGAACGGAAGTAGATGAAAATGAGGTTCAGCCACATCAAGGGAGTTCAGGAGGCTCTGGGCTCTCTCCTCCCCTCCCTTCCTATCACTTCTCAGATAGAGGAATTTTCAGATAAGGGTTTTCAAGATAACAGTATTCGATTTAGACTTGAGATTAAGGATATTTTTTATTATCGTCCTTTTGGATGCTTGAAAAAATTTTGGAGAAGTTTTTAGAGGACATGATTTCTTGTCTTGCTTCCTTCTGTTTTGAATATACAATTTGAAAATATTAATCTTTGATAACTTCGTGTCAAATACTCATACTGAAAATACTCAAATGAGTGATAATATTTGACATTATATTAAGTGGTGATAATATTTATTATAATTGAATGGTGAATGTATTTATTATAATTGAATGGTGATATATTTATTATAATTGAATGGTGATATATTTATTATAATTGAATGGTGATAATATTTTTAAAATAATTATTTAGATTTATTTTAACTTGTTTAGAATTGAGTGGGACCGAACTAACAAAGGTAATCCTTGAGAATTTTCTATCATTTTTAACCATTCAGCTTGATCTACCTACTGGTAGGGGGGTTTTCAGTTAATACGTCCTTTTTTATCCCTATATAAAGGGTTGTATTATGAACCGATATCATTTGATGAGATTTGTCTG
>BGPR01027779.1:0-13842 GCA_013235015.1 Araneus ventricosus
TTGATATATTAGTATTTTACTGAATCGTAAAATTAGAATGAGAGAGGGGGAGTTACATCATTATTTTTCTAACATACGATAACAAGAATTTTGCCATTTCTGATTCCCACGGCATAGGCCTAGAAAGAAACAGACCCAGAAACTCATGAAGTTCGTGAGCGGACACAAGAAGAAAAAAAACGGAAAAGAAAGGAAAAAACAATGGTAAGTTAAGAAAAACCAATACATTTTCCTCTTGCGTGCCATGTGTGGGACCAGATAAGAGACTAATAATAAAAAAAGAGAGGGAGAAGGAAAAGAAGGAAGGACATAATCCCGTTTTCCTTTCCATTCTTTCTTCTATCTCTCTTGCAAGTTTAGAATCGAGTTGTGGGAGCCTTTTTTAGGGCAAAGCGGACATGAATTTTCCATGGCCTAAGCAGTTGGGTGTCAGAAGCAGACCTTTTCTCGAGACCTTCCAGACATTGTGCATACAATCGATTGAATGATCAATCGATTTGGAAAAGAAAAATGATGAGAAACGATTCAGTTCCGAGCGGGGTAATTTGTCCGCGAGATTTTGGAGTTTCGTTCTGTGGAATGGCATTCAAAAGGAACCGAATTCATTGCCACTCTTTTGATAAGAAAACTACGTATTTCAGGATTAGAATAGTTGACTGAACCAATTGTTGAGGAAGGACATTCTCTTCAACAGTTTAGCGGGGTATTAAAACAACTTATTGAATAAAAATTGAAACAAACTTTATAAAGCACGCAAGATTATTTAGAATCAGTTGTGTTTTGGGTAAGAAACTCCCAATTACACATCTTGAGGAAAGCTCTATTATAAGCAGTACATTTAATATTTCGATATTATTTTAAGAAATTAATTACTAAATTATAAGTGACGTGTTTTGAAATGGATTTATAATTGATTCATTTATAACTCGAAAGAATTAAAAGGTTCTACAGTGTTGGAGAGTTAAATCATTTGAATTATATCATAATTTCATTTAGGATATAATTCAAAATATTTCTTTTCATAAGAAGTATTAAATAAAATGAATAAATAAATAAATGTATATTGTACTTAGAAATTTTTATTCCTAGCTATCTAGATACACTTTTTAATTATATTTATGAATCTTGACCAGTATAGCTTTCAACAATTTATAAATGCATAAAATATACAATTATCTATATATTTATGAGCCACATAATGGCTTCGAAAACGTTTACTCCTTTAAAAACAATGAACAAACCACTTATGAACATGATTCAACTTTGTTTAAAAATAAATTTTAAATAAAACAGTTATAAGAACGCACTTTTATTTTTGCACTAAAAAGTAGAATTTTATTTATTTGAAATAATTTATAAATCTTTTATTAACTTTTCTTTACCTAACCAAAATTTTGAAGTAAATCTTGAATTCACATTAATTCACAATTTTAAAAGTCTTATTATTAAAATGTTATGGAACCTTGTTAACATTTTTTTCTCAAATTCACTTCCAGGTGGCGTCCGTATAGCATCAAAATTTAAGTAAATTAATCGATTATCAGATAATTAAGATATGAAAATATTAAAATAGTATATTGTCATCAAGAATATGTAAGTGTATATAATATAAAATCTCTAGAAGCGAGTGAAAAATCGATAACAAAATTCCTTCTTTACAAATATTAAACAAGTCATATTAAATAAATGTTTTGTAAAATTTCAAACTAAGAAGCAAGCTAAATTCTGACATTTGTAAATATTATTCTACTTGTATTACATTCCTACATACGTGCAGTTTTCTCATATTTTTCCTGCTCTTTTATATATTTCCTTTCACTGTTAGAATATTTTTAAAAACTAGTGTAATAGGCTTTTTCAGAATTTTAACTATAGTTAATGAACTAAATTTAATTTAAAACGCTTTCTTCTAAGGTAAAACGGAACTCAGAATGAAGGCCTAATTTTCATCCTATGTTGCTTCTAGCTTATTATCAAGACTTTTCTTTTATTAGAAAAAGGATGATACAAATTTTATTAGTCCATCTTTGACTTATTTAAGAACAACTTTAAATTTTAGAGTTAAATAAAAAATTCTAACTACTCTTAACTAGAATTTTTAAAATTGAGCTCATGATTCCCAAATGGTTTATAGTGCATAATGCATATATAAGGAATATAAAAAGTACTCTTTTTTGTATTTTAGCTCTGTAACAAGAGTAAAAGGCAAGAGAAGGAAGACATGCGTATACGAAGGCAATTTTCTTCTGATAAAATATTCCTTTTTTCCATTAAAACCATAAAAAAGGAAGATATTAAGACTAAAAAAATGGTTACATAGGGGGAAAATTGAAAAAATTATATTAGCATTAATAAGGTGAACAAAAGTATATTTTTTTATAAAGAATGTAGCAATTTGGAATACTTTTTTTGTACAAGATTCTTTTCTTTGCTGCGTTTTTTTTTTCTTTGAAGCAATCTTCTTTGAAAGATTTTTTTTCCTTTTAACATCGTAACCTTTCTCTATGATTCTACCAGCTTCTAAAAAATTTTCCTTTCACGTGTAGATTGTATTAGAAATAAGTAATATACTATCTTAGATGCGGTGATTATTCTTTCATTTTCTCTTAGCTTCAGTTGTGATTTTTATTGCTCCAAAATTTATATTTTATTCCTTCACGAAACTATAACACTCATTTGTTTTTCTTAACCCGCGAGGACGCGCAAGGGGCTGTTCGACACCCCACACCACGTAAAATGGGAAAAATACCCATTTCCCTTTAGTTGAAATGAGTCAAATCCATGCTATCTGTCTTTAAGGTCACATTCAATAGACGGAGTGTGTTTCAAGAAAAATTCCTTTATATTTTTTAAAAATCGGAATTGAGATTATGGGGTGTCGAAAACCCCTAGTGCGTCCTCGCGTAAGGTTCCTTGTTCCAATGAGTGATCGTATTAGGTGCAGGAAAATAATGTTTTGTCTCTGTTTAAGTTTTGTTGAGGTAATATGTGTATTCGAGAATATTCTATATATTTAAAATGTAGATTTTTGCGGATACAAGACTTTGAAATTGGATAATAGTGTAAGTAAAAATCTTAAGAGATTGATGCAAAAATTTTATCCTTCACTACGTTATGTAACTGTATTCAGCTGGTACATGTCTTATCCACTTTCACAAAAGGCCGCGGTGGCCTAGTGGTAAGGTCTTGGCTTTGAGGCCGGAGGTTCTCCAAGGTTCAAAACCCGATTCCACTGAAGATCCGACGTGCATGGGGCCTGTTGCACGTTAAATCTTACGCAGTGGCCAAACGTCCTCCCGTTGGTGTGGCGAGGAAGTTTGGAGAGAGGGTCCCAGCTAAGGTGTCGTCCTCGTCATCTGACCGCGGTTCAACATTACGAGTTCCGTCCCAAACTAGCCCTCGTGTTGCTTCAAAACTGGACGTTAATATAACTAAAACCACTTTCACAAAAACTTTTCGAGGAAAAGCTAAAAATTGTAGAAACTATTCTGAAAAATAAAAGCGTATTACGCCCTAAATTTATTGGATCTAAAGGTAAAGCCCATCCGAATTCTTATTTGGATTACTAAAAATACGTTTTCCTCTGTACCTATGAAAATTAGAAGCAGCACTTCTCGATCCAAATTGTATAACGATTATTGATGATTCCTTACTATAAAAAATGTTGACAACATTTGTGTAAGAAACATCCCTTTTTTATAAGTTCGCAATGCGTTGAATAATATAATGTATTATTACTAAATTTTTCGTCTATAAATGTATTTTTGTATAAAGAGAACTATTTGAACGAATCATTTGGAGCAGATATAGCATAAAAACTTTGCTAGTTTTGCTTAAATAGCGAATTGGGGTGTCGGATACCCCCTTGCGCACCTTCGTGTTACTCTTCGCACCTCGCGTCTTCCCGGGTTAAAGTAAGTGTTCGAAGGACTTTCTGTTCGAAGGGATACACGCTTCGATGTTATTATTCATGCAACTGTGTTGCTGGGCTATTGCGAATATGCATTCCATTAAACTTGATTGAATGTTATTAGAATATGCGGCATTGGAAGAAATAAATATTTATTCGAGATTAGGTAATTTTTTCTTCTTTGCAGGCTACCGCAATTAAATATCCAGTGTACACAAAGGAAGAAAACTCTAATTCTAAGTGTTAAGGACCAAGCGCAGGAAATAATGGAGAGCGACCCATATTATGTAAGGCAACAAGAAGCAATCACATCAAAAATATAGAAATTCTGCCTTACTCTTCAAGAAAAATTGTTGTCAAGCATCCGAAACAGCACGTCAAACTTGCCCCTATCCCTCCAACCAGATCTGAAGATATAATTCCATCAAGAAAACTCATCCTCGTAAGTAAGGTTGAAGACTTCAACAAAGATAATTTAAATTAATTAAAGCATATACTATTAGTAACAACTTTGTGTTTCACTAAAGGGCACGGAGTGAAATTTTTTTAAAATGATTTTAAGATATCTTTACCCTTTTACCTCAACACCACTGATTAGGAAAATTTTAGGCGGGTTGTCCCTGGCCCTACTCTAAGTTTTTAGCACTTTATTTACGTAGTTAATTTTAAATGATTATATTGTTTTCAGGTTAATACTGGACGTATTAAAATGTTTTAGTGCCCTAAATTTTATGGGGCATTCACCTTTGGGGAATCCCAATTGGTAACCTTGTTTTTAACCTTCTTATTTTTAAAATTCGATCAATTTATTCTTATATTTTTATCGTTGTTTGACTGACGTGGACTTTATTGTTTCTTGGATTGGTGAGAGACCACGAGGTCTATTTCTAACGCTCTTTTGTGGGATTTTTAATGTTACTTTACAAAAAAAAATGGCTCCTTCTTTTTACTGGTGTGTTGGGCTGAGCTTGTGCTTGTGTTTTGCTCATTTGGATGCATACTGGTGGCTCCTCCTTTTGAGTGTTTTGAATATTTTTAATGTTGTTTCTAGATCTGGTAATAAAAATTTTACAAAAAATTAAATTAATTTATGGTTCTCTCCAAGTGTAATATCGATTCAGTGGCGTTTTTATCTGAGTGTGTGTTTTGGGATACTTTATTTATTTTGTTGTTGTCCCTTTCTTGCAAATTGTTTCCTTTCTTTGGGATACTTTATATATTTTGTTGCTTCTTTCTTCTCTTGAAACGTTGTGTGCTATGTTTGTGATGCTTTTGTGTGTGTCATGTCATATTGATATTCTTGTATTGCTTTTATATTTCCCCACCGGCCTGCTGAAGGCCTTATACCCTATCGGGTAGGCCGGGCCGGTGTGGCCCAGCGAAAAAAAATCTGCAGAACATCTGAAGGTATTTGGAACATGTTTCCTTCAGATTTTCTGCAGAAAAAAATGCAGAATATCTGAAGAAAACTATGTTCCAAATACCTTCAGATTTTCTGCAGAAAAAAAATGAAATTGCAGTCAAATCTTCAAAAAAATCAACAGATATTGGTCAAGTTTAATGATTTTGTGAAAATCTGCTAAATAACTGCAAATTGAATTGAAGACAAAATGCAAAGTGTTAAAAAATCTACAGGATATTTAAAGGAAAAAAATAAAATTTGCAGATTTTATGCAGATTAAATTAAAGAAAAATGCAGATTTTTTGCTGTCTTACAAAATCTGCAGAATACATAGAGAAAAATATAGTAAGAAATTTTTTTACAGATTAAATTGAAGAAAAAATTCGGGTTTTTTCTGTATTCAAAAAATCTACAGAATATTTAGAGAAAAATATAAGAAATTTTTGGCAGATTTTATGCAGATTAAATTGAAGAAAAATTGCAGATATTTCTGTCTTCAAAACATTTGCAGATATCTTTAAGAAAACTTGAAAAAAAAAATTTTCTGCAGGTTTTCTGCAGATTATTTTTAGCTGGGGGTTTTAAATAACTAAAAAAAAAAAAACGATACTTACGCTACAACTCCTAAGCAATGAAAATCTCCGTAATATGAAACATTCGATTAGTTACTAAGCAATTCCAAGAAAAAGATATATCAATCGAGAAACTATTCAATTCGATAGGAGCTATCCTTCAGGAATAGCTGACTCCGATGAAGAGAAACGAAAACACTTAATTGATATCTCTCGGAATAACCGGCACTAGAAACCTGCTCGATAGCACTCAACACCAGTGACTCTCTCGAACCATGACCTTTCGACAGATACTCATCAGTGACAGATTTTAATAATTATCACCAAATAAATAAAATAGTATTTATACAGTTTGGATCTGTACCATATATCTTGATAGCGGCTATTAGAAAATGTATCTTACACCCCATTGGAAATCGCATGTCGTTCGGATAGGTAACATTGTTTTTAACTCTATCGATACGAGAACGTCCCAACCGTCCCTTCAAGGAAAAGACGGTGGCCGTCCGAATCTTCGAATATCATTGCAAAATTTCCACCCCCTTTCGTTAAGTGTGATTGATTTCTCACCCACAGCGAGCACTTTCGTCGTTAGAGTGGCTCGCCCAGATGGGTTGGGAGAAAAGCAGGATTTTTTTAGAATTCGGACACTGCCAGCTGTCATTGTGGTTTCTCAGGAGGGAAGGGGAATTTCCCTTATCTTTGAAAGAGGAACTCGGACGTTCCCGTATTTTGAGGTTCCTCTATTCCAATGGTCTTAGGAATCAGAGGGTTAATGGGCATGCCATGAGGACTGGAAACCCTATTAGCACAACACGCTCTACAATAGTCATACGATATCTTCATGGTTTGTGCGGCATTCTGAATATTGTAGCAACATCGTGGAGATATCGTAAAATTTATTGTGCAAATAGGAAATCAATGCGTTTCCTTATCACTTAACAAATTTGCTAGATTTGCAAATCTCCGTCATAAGTTTTGTAGTTTATCGATAGAAGTAGTTTATAAAATTGAGAATTCATAAAATTTACTAAAAATAATTTCTTTTATGCCAGTTTATAGTGTATATGAAAATAAAATCACTCCATTGCAAATAATGTTTGAAGATCATTAGACTAGGCATTAAACAGATAATAAACAACATATTGGAAATAAAGTGGTAATTTTCACTTTAGTCTGTTTTCCGAATTCGATTGGATTGTAGGGAATTTTAAGGTTGTTAATTCAAAATGTAGAAAATATTGAAATAAAAGTAACTTCATGGCAAACTTGACAATACTCCATGTATATGATGGAATCGATATTTCATGCTCCGGGGCTTAATAATTGAGATATAAAGAGGTAAATACTTTGTTTTTAGGAAACATAGTGTCAGTAGAAAATGATATCGTGATTATGAATAATTATAAGGTTGACCTCTTAAGTTGAATTTCGCTTCTCACAAATTTCAATACCATGATATTGTGAAGACATTGAATAATAATAGATGTCATCAGTACAAGATTACAGAGGTTGTGATTTCGAATATTTAAAAATTGATTACCAATTCTTGCAAATATTAGATCCACAGATGCTTTGATACAACCTTCTTGTATTTACAAGCATAAAACAAGAATGAAATGACGTTTGAATGTGCTGTGAATTTTAACAATATAGTATGCAGCAGAGTGAATTAAAAAAGTACCGCTTTTTTTCTTTGGCTTCTTTAGATTACGAGGATTAGAAGAAATCTGAAGCATATTTTTGCAGCGGGAATCTCGCCAAAGAAGGAAACTGATTTCTTGTCTTTTTAACCCTCTGCTTCCTACGACTATTGGAATAGAGAGACCACAAAATACGGGAACTCCCGGGTTTCTCTTTCAAAAATAAGGGAAATTCACTTCCCCTCTCAAAACCGCAATGACAGCTGACACCAATCCGAATTCTAAGAACCCCCTCCCCTGTTCCTCAAACCATTCTGGGCGAGCCACTCTAACGAAGAAAGCGCGCGCTGCGGATATGAAATCTATCACTCCAAACGAAAGGGGGTAGAAACTTCACAGTGGATATTCGGACGTCCACCGTCTTTTGCTTAAACGGACGGTTGATCCCGTATCGATAGAGTTAAGCCATCTTTTGTCTTCTTACCATAAATTTACAGAAAAGGCAACAGGAAAGGAAAATAAAACTGTCTTCCTGGATGATTACTAGATACATCGATTAGTTTCACTAGGGGAGTGAATACTCATTTGCTGGCACAACTGATGTAACAGCACTTCCGCATAGGAAAAGTGTCTGCTGGTATAATATCTATAAGGCACATAAATAAGAGAATATTAATACACATGCTTATGAAAATGATAACTTCAGAACCTTCAATAGCGTACTCCATTTGATAAAAGTCTCCCTGTTATCTAACAATTTCGACTGTCTTTCTTGAAACTAAATAATGGCATAATAAGAGGAATACCTTAGTCCGATTTCAGAATATCTTTCGAACGTATTTTCGATTATCATAGCATCTACTACCTTCTCTGTATTTCAGAAATGTATTCCATGGAATATTAAACTAAGCCATCCATGCATTACAAAGCTTCATTCGAAAACTAGAAAGATCCTTACCCATTTTCGACCCTGGCATTTTCTCCCTCAAAAGCATATTTTAAAACTCAGGCCATATCATGCAGCTTTAATACCGATCTATCTTTAGTTTACGCTGCGCGAATTTCCCGGGCAAAATCCGGAAAGAGAACCTCCAGACAGAATATCACTTTAACACCTAGTCCACCGGCGATACACCAGGACAGGAATATTTTCCTTATCCAATTGAAAGCCTCCGACTCTAGTCCCCGCGGGTTTTCCCAACGCCTATCCATCCGTGCATTATGAGCGACGTGATTCTGCGTTCCGCGGAGGACTGATTGGTATGCGTGTTGCTGTATGATCCCGCATTAGTTTTCGATTTACACTTCGGAAAATATTCAAATGGGATCCCCCTAGATGGGGCTTAGTGTCAATTACTCACGTACTTCGGTGGTAAAGAATGTCTAGGTTGCGCTTCCTTTCAACCGGTAATTTGATAATGACACGCAAAGGTAATTTATTACTTTTGTTAAATAGGGTGAAAGAGTTTGCGAAGACAGTGACAAGCAGACGGTGTTAGACTAATGTGTGTTTTGATTGTTAACTTTTTGTTCGTTTGCTTACAAAATATTTGGTTAAATTTTCATTTGTAGCTTAATGATGAATTTAGTTCACGCTTAACAATTTGCATGCAAATTTATGGGAAAAATTTATGCTTTTCAGTTTTATTTTTTAGAAATGGAAAATAAATTGATTTAATGCTTTAATATATGTTAGGTAATATCGGTGATAATAATATTGAACTTTTCGCATACATGTGTGACTCGTGCGTAAAATTTCAGAATGTTTGATAATTGAATCAGTAATTGAGTTAAAATAGCAATTAATGTGAGATAAAAAACCACTTGGACACGCTTAAGTATCTCGCGTGTCATTTATGTTCGAGTGTAAATTGAAATAGCAATAAATGCCCTAAAGTTTAGGATGCATTATGGAATTTAAAAAGTTAAACAAATTCACAAGTGACGGCGTTAAAATATAGATAAAATCTTTCATCCTAGAGTTTTTTCCGTCAAAATAATACATATTTTTGCAAACTTCTTCTTATGAGATATACGGTATTAGAACCATCGGAACTAAAAATTCTGATATTGGGTTCCATGCCAATTTTATTCCTCCAATCTCTTATAATTAATTCTTGTTGAAATCCTTTGCTTTTAGAATGAAGTTTTGGATGTTACAATAACTATCATCAAAATGCTTCTTTTTTTCTTGTGACAGTGCTATTATAATTAAGAAAGTTTTCACATTTGGCATATTTAGGAACGCCACTCAGATTTGGCTAATCCTTAAAGCACATGCGCTGCCCATATAAACCGGATTCAATGTTGAAAATATTTCCCCGAATCAGATCCAACAGTAAACATTTCAGTTCGCATGTTTAATGGGAAACACATTTCTGGGACTTGAAACACGGCATGACTGTGAACGTCAGAAGGATAGGCTCCAGTACTCTGCCCAACATCATATCACACATTTTCAGTTGGATTTAGATCTGGAGAAATCCTCACTTCCAAGATTATCTTCGATCAAACGAGGGCCGATGTTTCTCAACCTCCGATTGAAACGCAGAACAGACAGACAGGTGGTAGGATGTTGGGATGCGCCGGTGGGTGATTGCGCATGTCTCTAACTATAACATCTGCTACTGTCGACGTCAGCTCGCGATTTCCAGCTGAGCTGTCGGCATGTAAACATGGCTAGTATAACTGATGCTCCCGTCAAGTGCGAGTTGCACAGTGCTATTCGCTTTCTTCAAACAGAAGGTTGGTTCATGGAAAACGATCAATGCAGCTTTTCCTTGTCAGACCTTAAGACGACTGCGAAGATCTGTTCTGACTTCTGGAGTTGTCCTCATTCATAACAACGCCCGCCCTCACTATGCTTTTGTAACCCAGAAGCTTCTAGAGCAGTTTCAATGGGAAGTATCTGATCACCCGTCTTATAGCCCCGACTTAGCGACGAGTGATTTTAATATCTTCCCTGAATTGATAAACTGGCTAGGAGGCCAAAGCTTCCAGAAAAACGAGGAGATTGAAAGCAAAGTTAAGGCCATCTAGCATTACTGGCGGCAACGTTCTTCAAAGAGGGGATCGGAAAACTGGTCTACGGATATGATAAATTCCTGAATCTTCACAGCGATTATGTCGAAAAGTAGCCATGATGGAACATAACTTTTGATAATAAATTCATTTTCTCCTCTATTGTTGTCTTTTTTTATGGTCCATTAGAAGTTGCAAAAAAAACTACCCTTGTATTAATCATTGTGGATGAAAGTTGTTAACTATTAAAACGAACAGAGAGCAAACTGCGCCCCAGAAAACATTCAACCCAAATCCTATTCTAAATCACTGAAGAATTACATGTCACCTCCTCAGTCCTCATATAGTAGCACATTTAAAATTAAAGAGCATGTTTACATCGAAGGATCATTGCATGTATTATACGAAAGAAACAATAATTATGCAAACAGAGATTCACAATGGAATGCGGAATGGAAACATTTCTTGAATAAAATCTCGTTAATCATTTCACTAATAGTAAGCCGCGTTTCGTTTTTTCTATATGAAAAAATATTGCAGAGGAAAAGTGTATAAATGAATTTGATCACTCAGCATTCTTAAGAGTCGTTAACAATTAAAGCTTCAAAATTCAATCGTTTTACGTTTCTCTGCATGAAATACAGGATTTGTAAGTTTATAATTGACTTTAAAGAAACATAGCAATCAGTTATGTACAGTCGCGGGAAAGAAAAGGAGCCACCCAGCATCATTCAGCCGCTGTTCATTGCTTTATAACCCTCTCACACTGAGTGAGGCGGTCTCGGGCGGTCTAAAAACTTCTCCTTATCAGCGACGAAGGTCGGTCTGAAGCGGTTGTTTCCTTCTGAGGTGAGGTGAAGTTCTGAAATCGCTTCGGAGATAAGCGCGGTAGGTTGGTCAATTATCCTTGCCAACCACTGCTCATTTCCGTGCGCCTTAAGGGAAGGTTATAGCAGGGGATGGTGTAAATGACCACCCGGGTTGGGAGAGTCCAATTCATGCCGTCTCCTCCCAAAGAGGCCCGGTTTTAAAGGGGCTAGAAGAACAAAGTCGCCTCGGAATTAAAGAGTTAAAACTAAAGATACCGTTTCACAGGAAATAACGTATACTAAACGATTCTAAGGTTCAAAATTTCAAAAGGGGTCGTCTACATATTTATAATTGCACTAAATTCAATATTTTCAATTACAACACCCTTTTTTGATGCAATAAATAAATCTCTCACGAAAAAATACCCCCGGATTTTAATTTTTGTTAATATATCATTAATGGATTGGAAGATATTTGGCATTTTTTCTTCTCGACATAAAAGAGGTCGTCTCCACATTTAGACAGAGAAGTTCTCTGCTTGCGTTTAAATGCTGATAGTAGCATTTTAAATTATTTCACACTTTTAATGTTTTTTTCAAAGTAATGATCTACATTTTACGATCCTTAGAACTTCATGCGTAAAAAAAAATAGTATAATATTACACCACTTTAATTTATAAATTTTATTTTATGTAAATAGTTAAATTTTTATATATTAAAATTTTATAAAATAAATTGGTTTAATGATTACATTTAATAATGAAAGCGGTTTCCAAATATGTTGCGTCCCCTTAAGCCCATCGAATTACAGCGAAAATTGAAAATGCAATGTAAATTCAAAGCTGAAATTTTGCATGGGCTTATGAAATGGCCATCTGGAACGATGTATAAGAGTTGCTATACAAAGGTTTTTGACCATAAAATATCATGAATAATATAATATTTCATGTGTTGAAAATTAATTTTAAATCAAAAGTATGAGTGCAGAATGTGTAGAATACTTGAAACTATTACAACAAAAAATTATAGGTCAAAAACTACATTATTTCTCAGGATATCAGTAGAAATTCAAAATTTTACGTTAGCATTGAAGATTCAAAATTCTGTTATAATTTATTGAGCTTGAATAATGAAATTTGATATCCGAGCATAAATGTTCATGCAGTTTTGAAATCCGTTGATAAAAATGTGTGCTGTCATTATAAATTTTGAAGTTAGTGCAATTATAAATATGTAGACGACCCCTTATGGACTTTTTAGACATGGAATCTATTAGTAGACGTTATTTTCTGAAAATTGGTACCTTTAAATTTAAGATAAAATGAACAGCTGCGGGAGAAATAATGCTGGATGGCTACTTTTTTTTTTTCGCGACTGTACTTCTCTGAAAAAAAGTGCTTAAATCATTTTTTTTAAAAATAAGGTTACATTATAAGCGAAGAGTTTAAAAGTCTTACTTGATAAGATTTCTGATAACAATGAAAAGCAAATGGTAATTAACTTATTAGTCAAGATTGAAAAATAAAATGTATAAGTCATTTACTGATATATTTAATAAGGCAGATATGTGTTTTAGTTATAGTGCATTCGATTTTAATTAAAATACCACACTTCCTCAAAATTCAAGATATCACCAATTTTATTGAAATTATGACATCAAACCGTAGCCAAGCACTGAGATCTTAAATTTAATCCCAGAATTTCTCAAGAAAACATTTGGATGCGTTACATGCTTATTAAATTATTGCACTTTCAACTAATTCACCTTTTATACTAATGATATATCTCAGTTGTAAAGAATGTGCTGATTGTGTTCCCTTTCCAGCTTAATTTCATAATGACACCCAAGAGTAGTTTATTAGCTTTGTTTGCCGGGGTGAAAGAGTTCAGAGTGGCAAACACGGCGCCATAATTAAATCTATACTTTGATTGTGAGCCATGATTAATTTGTTCTTTTTCTAGCAAAAGATTAATGTAACCTGTCCGTTCTTGTGAAAGAAGTTCACCTGATGATTTAAAAAAAGGCGTGCACCTGCCTTCTTGATTTTCAATTACTAAAACTTACCACATCGATGAGAAAATCATTGCATTTCTGAAAATTGAGTTAATATTAGATTCACCATGAGTATGTTCTGAGTTAAATTATATTTACGTCCCGTTTCACGCAACAGAACATGACTCCGTAAATCTACGGATCTTTTAATTTTTTACCGCTTACAGTTGAGAAGAACGACATCTGAGCCGGCAACCCCTCTCCAACTTTCCGCGCCATACCAGTGGGAGAGTATTTGGTCCTGAGGGATTTGGAGTCCACCAGACCCATTTACATGGCGGTTCTTCAATAGAATCGAGTTTCGAACCCGGAATCTTCCGCCACCGAAGCCCAGACATCATCAGGCCACCGTGGGCCCAACTGTGCTCTGAGGAAGATGGTGAAATTGCAATTTTGCTATTTATGGGCCTATTCTGGTACCCCCGGTTGGG
>BGPR01027780.1:0-14112 GCA_013235015.1 Araneus ventricosus
TTTTCTGAACTTCACAGATCAACCCAATCAATGCATGCATGCTACAACCCAATAGCAAAAAAGAATTGCAGGTATTCTGATGCAAAATCGACGCATAATTATCTCACTTAAACTTTCGAACGTTCTCTTTAAACAGCTCTTTTGAATTCGCTCTCGTTCCCAACTCCCTCGCATTCGAGTCACCGGAGGGCCCAAACAGTTCGTTACTGACCGCTTGTGCCCCGGATAAAAGTCCCTTTATGCGTCGGCAACGAGGTTAAGAGACGTATGGAGATTTTCACACGCGCTTAAAAGGCTCTTTAATCAGCTGGGCCCTCTCGCGCTACCCCCTCGTTGACTTCACCGCCGGTGTCACTCAGCGAGGGGGCGCCACATTGGCGAGTTTATCGCGCTTGTGAGGATTTTTGCTTTGCATTCAAATTTAACGTAGGACTCCGTTCCTCCCGAATTTGATTCACACGCCAAAACGCCACAAAAAACGTTGTGTGGGAGATCCTCTATATCTCGGTAACTACGTATGTTAAAAACATAACTGGTGTCTTACTTTAGAGATAAAGGGTAACAACAGAAGTTACAAAAAAAAAAAAATTGAAAATCGGAAAAGAGTCACGCGAGTAAAGTAGTCTTACGCCTTTAACATCAGCAGCTGTTTGAAAAAGACAGCCTCCCGTCATTTTTTTTTTTACTCCTTTTGTTCTTTCCTCTAAAATGCTGTATCATCATTTTATAGTGTTTGGTATTTAGTATGTCTCTTTGTATATTCACTTGGATTTATGTATATTCAATCTGTTTCATGAATTTTTGTTTTATGGATTATTATTATTCTATGTATTTTTTTCAATAAAGTTTCTACGCACATCCATCCAAACACGCAGACCGGAGGTTTTTATCTCTGTGGTCGGGGTGTGTCGTAGTGAATGTAATACCTAGTTACAAGCCCTAATCATATTTTTACTTTTAACAAATTTAAAACTGTAATTAAGTACATCTTTTGGTTCAAAATCAAAATACGAGCAGCACAGTAGATTCCTATGTGTCCTTGGATCAATGTCGCCCCCGGGCTGCAGACCAATCAGTCCACTGGATGAGGCAGCCCCGTCGCAGATAAGTTGTTTGCAAGTGCAACGGAACGATTGTCTCTATATTATTTCGGAGAGAGGGTAAGGTGGGAAATACATTCGCAAGTAAATGTAAGGAAAGTATGGAGGAAAAGGATTTTCGGTTAGCCGGTTTTTTTCGGTTATTTTTTTTGTATCGGTTATAACCCGTTATTTTTTTAAACCCAATAACCGTGTCGTAGAAACCGGATAGGAAGATAGGCTCGATTTTAGGTTCGACTAGACTAAAATTTACCAAGTTATGAAGCTTTGAATTTCATCATCTTAGGCCAATCAACGACAACGCTTCCTCGAGGCGTCTGTTGATTGACGGATTACTGAGAGAGTCTTTATGCTCAGATAAATATTGGCCAATGGATTGATTTCCTGTAAAAACAATATTAATAAAAAATTTTGTCTACAAACGTTTGTTTGTTTTTTATTAAACCCCTCCCGAAAACCGGTTATTTTGAGCGGTTATAACCGCCAGGTTAAACCGGACAGAAAAATAACAAAAAACCGGTTATTTTCGCAATAACCGCTATCCCTAAAGCAAAGTAACCATATGTATAAATGTTTACATATCCATGGAGCAAAAAAATGCTCAACTCAAGTATTTTTTTATTATGTCGACATATTCGTCTAATCACCTCTTTGAATTTTGCTGTTACTAGGAATCATCTGTAAAAAAAGTGAAATATCTTTTGATTTCATTTGATAAATAATTTGATAAAGCTGAAACATCCGAAAATCTTATTTGCTAAACTGTGATTCAATTTATTAATATAGAGAAACTGTATATTATCTCCTCACTCTATATAAAAAAGATAAGCCGAAATCTGTTACGTTGTTGTAAAACCGGTCTAAATTCAAATCCTAAACATATATGTTTGGTATCATTCTTTTCAAAATTTATCCAACTTTAATGTATTTAAATCGTAAACATATATGTTTGGTATCATTCTTTTCGAAAATTATGCAACGTTAATGTATTTAAATCTTAAATATATATGTTTGGTATCGTTCTTTTCGAAATTTATCCAACTTTAATGCATTCAAATCCTAAACATATATGTCCGGCATCATTCTTATCGAAATTTATGTAATATTGCTAGAATTTATACATTTTTACATACAACTTACATATTTATACATTTATACATACACCTTTACTGTAATATTGCTCGAATTTATACAATTTTTAAAATTATAAATTAAAATTTGGAAATTGCAAAAAAAAATGCGTTTCTCCTTCACAGATGGCAGCACAACCGAAGTGGCGTTGTGTTGCTAAATTGTGACTGATTTTCGTTAAATGGTTCGTTCTATAATCGTTTTGCTCACAAATTGTCTAATTGATGTATTTCGGTTTCATATTGATCGAACAATAAAGCTTTATGTTGATTTTAGACTCATTTATAATTGGCTTTCGAATTTGTAGCTGCTCATTCCGTTTCTTTCTCTTTCTTTCGTGTTTCTTTTTGTTTAGAATGTGGTTGATGAGGTGGAGACGCCATCACGCCAATAGCCGCGAAGCTGTCGTACCCCGGGGGGGGGGCTTCAATAAACTTTAAACTGCATAAATAACAATTTTTACTTTCTCGAATACGAAGTATACAAATAGAAAGAATTGTAATCGTCAAAACATTCGAACTCGAGATGTTGACCAATCTCCACGTTTTAGACCTCCCTGAGTCCGAAAAACGCAATTTGGGAATTATGTCTGTCTGTGAACACGATAACTCGAAAACTATTAGAGCTACGGGGATGAAATTTGGTATGTGGTCTTTAAACATAATTTGTAGGTTTCTGTCAAATTTTGGACAAAATCCGTCAACGGGAAGTCTGTCTGTATATCCGCGGTCATCTGAACACTATAACTCAAAAACTTGAATAGATAGATAGATAAAATTTGCTATGCAGTTTTATCATCAGGAATGTAGGTTGTAGGTCCTTATAAAATTTTGGGCCAAATCCGTTAAAGAATTGACTGTCTGTCGGTTTGTATAATCGCATACTTCTGAAGATGATATCTTTCAAAAGAAATTACTTAGATAAATGAAATTTCGTATACAGTCTTGAAACTCTAATTGTAGATTTGTCTTCTATCTTCGTTTTAAATCGTTTTAAAACCAGCGGGAGTGGTCTCCCTAAACTTTCTCGTATACTTCTCGAAAAAGGTGCTGTTTACCCTCCCCCCCACGTGGATAAAAAAAATTCGAACCTATTGTAACCCAGGATCCAATGACTATCAGAAAATATTTAGGCAAAGAATCCAATTTAAAGAGATGCGTTCCGATGAAATGCGTACCGATTTCTACTCCTTCTTGGCTCAAGGACAATCTTTCCGGGTGCACAGATTGCTACCAAGTACGCATGCGCATGGAGAATCGGATGAAAACAAAAGCGCCAAGCAGGAGTCAATAAATATCGTGCACAGAAGATTGCTTCCAGCACGCATGCGCGTGGAGACAGCGGATTCGTTGGAGATGCGTTTATACAGACCGACAGAAAGTCAACCCTTTGACGGATTTGGCCCAAAATTTTATACGGACCTACATTCATGACAATAAAACCATGTACCAAATTTTATCCATCTAGCTATTCAAGTTTTTGAGTTATAGCGTTCGCATGACTTCGGACATACAGACAGACATACTTCCCGTTGACGGATTTTGTCCAAAATTTGACAGAAACCTACAAATTATGTTTAAAGACCACATACCAAATTTCATCCCCGTAGCTCTCATAGTTTTCTAGTTATCGTGTTCACAGACACACAGACAGACATAATTCCGAAATTGTGTTTTTCGGACTCAGGGAGGTCTAACACCTGGAGCGAGCGTTTGCCCCACCTTAGGGAATACCTCACGTTTTCTGGCGCGCGGTTTATTTTTTCCCCCACCCGTGTTAGTCGTATGCGAGAAAGTTTCGAGGAGACCGCTCCCGCTGGTTTTAATGATAAAGTACTTCGTTTCGATTATACGTCCTATACATCTTTTTACGTCAGTCCTTGAAAGACTTATAAATGATGCTTTATTGTATTTATTTCAAAAAGTACATTATACAGAAAAAATTTAAATATATAGATGGATTTCTTTTGCAGCTCTGCTTGCCCCCGAGTTGCCGAGCCACCATTGCATAGTTGTAAATAATTTCACATACCGGTAAGTACTTTTTAATTTGGAAATAAATTCATATGAGAATTCTTCATTCAAACTGAATCATATTGGTCTTAATACTGCACATAATAATGTATTGACGCTTTATTTATCAAGAAATTCGAAGAAAATAAAGATTTAAACTCTACAAGTTATTAATATTTTTTTTTCAGATTGCGTTATTTCATTTAAATTGGATAAATTCAAAAAAACTAAAATTATATTCATAGGTTGCCCTTCATAAACTTAAAAACACTACTAGGGGAACCAACACCACTAGGGGAACCAACACCACTAGGAGAACGAACACCACTAGGGGAACCAGCACTACTAGGGACACCAGGACACAGGTAAAGAGAATCATAACTCCCACATTACACAAGGATAGACAGGCGAAGAGAATCATAACTCCCACAATACACAAGGATAGACAAGCAAAGAGAATCATAACTCCCACATTACACAAGGATAGACAAGCAAAGAGAATCATAACACCCACAATACATAAAGATAGACAGGCAAAGAGAATAACTCCCACAATACACAAAAATAGACAGGCAAAGGGAATCATAACTCCCACAATACACAAAGATAGACAGGCAAAGCGAATCATAATCCCATAAATGTTTTTTTTTTTTCCTGACTCAATAAAGTCTAAAACGTTGATATTCAACATAACCTAGTGGAAGAACTATTCGACGATAGCATTAATTTCCCCTCTTATGAACTTCGCATACTAAAGTGTAAAAAAGTTAGGGCAAATTTCTAGAAGATACTTTTAGATTTTTCTTTCTCTTCCCACATGGTTCTTTTTCCTCGCCAAATACACGCCAATCCGTCGCCAACGCTGACAATGGAGACGGACGCTGCAAAATCAACCCACCGTGCCTCATTCCCACATGACAAAAGATAGGAAAATGGATTAAATCGATTAATATGGGCAGGTAATTAAACTGCTGTTCACCTCCAATCGATTCATCGATGCAGTCTACCCTTGCATCGCAATCAATTATTCACGAACAACCTTTGGAATCTTGTCCGCCAAATAAATACAATTTGTAACAACGAAAACAACAAAAATTCTTTTTTGGTCGATCAAATTCTCTGCAGGATTGAAAAAAGAGGGACAAAATCAACCGTCAAAGAGGCAAATCGAATGGCTTTTGTGTTTGAAGTTTTACACAAATTGGAGACGCGTTTTCAGCAAACAATAGACTGTTTGATCGTTTGTTTGAATGGGTGAAAGCTCGGACGTCGTTTTCGGAATTATAGGGCGGGGATTTTATTCCTCGCTTTATTTAATGATAGTTTGTCTGCAGGGTAAATGTACATTTGAGACGGGAAAGAGAAAAAACTATTGTGCTTAGTAAAGAGAAGTTTTCTTCTTTTTTTATAAGCTGAATGTTGAGTTTTCTTTGAGCTCAATGTAAAGGTGTTGCTTTTTACTCTGTCGTTTAACAGGAAAACAAATTTTAAGGAAAAAGAAATTTAAGGAAAATTTTAAGGATTCGCTTAATTCCTCGCTTTATTTAATGATATTCCTCGCTTTATTTAAAGATAGTTTGTCTGCAGGGTAAACGCACATTTGAGACGGGAAAGAGAAAAAACTATTATGCTTAGTAAAGAGAAGTTTTCTTCTTTTTTATAAGCTGAATGTTGAATTTTTCTTTGAGCTCAATGTAAAAGTGTTGCTTTTTACTCTGTGGTTTAACAGATTACTTAAGAGATCATTTTACCTTCCCACTGAAAAACAATAGTCTGTTCTTCATCATATATTAGCAGTAGCTGCATGGCATTGCTTATGACGCGATTCTTGGAACATTAATTCCATTCGTATCATTACCAAGCCAAGATTGGATAGACATGTGACACACTAAGCCAATATCAGTCCAGCTAAGACAGAATTCTCCCCCCCTCCCGTTTTCTACCGCAAATCTGCGAAGAAAAGAAAATTTCAGAACTTCACAGGAAAGCAACTGATTAAAAATTAATAAAGAAGTATTCGAAATCTATATTTATAAAAGGCAATGTTTATGTGTGTGTGTCCGCGATGTCCAGACGAATTTATCGCGCTTACAGCCATGAAATTTGGCACACAGGTAGTCGTAGTGGTGACTGAATGCACCTCGAAGCCGGAATTTTAAAATTTAATCTAGAATTTTTTTCATTTAATGTTTTGTGTTGTTTTGGGGCATTTTCGGCACGTTTACGGCTGTAGTATCTTTTCTAATGATAGTTGAAAAACAATCAATGCACCATTAGATAGAGCGAATAATTTTCTTTCTAATGAAATTTGTTTTGAGCTTCAAACGTAATTTACTGAATTTTGAGAATTTTTTAAAAAATAGTCAGTCTTGCCGACAAAATTGTGTTTTCGTATTTAAATTTACTGCATCCCCCGTTCTAATAAAGTTATCTCTTTCATTTTTTTGAGGTAATGAATGGAATATTCCCCCTTGATTTAAAACAAGAACGGTTGAAATTTTTTTATGGTTGAATATTAATTAATTTTTTCTGAAGTGTCAAAATATTTGCGCTCTATTTTTTCCCTCAATTCTTCGTAACCAAGGTCGCGGTGTTCTATTCCCAGCATGCATTTCGTCGAAACCACGTGACGTCATAATCCCTTTGCTGAAGATTGTAAGCTTTTTAAAAAATTTGTTGAAAATCGGGATGTCACGGGAAACGCCATGACGGTACTGATAGTAAGTGATAAGAAGTTTCGAAAGCACTCGTTTTAAATTGGGGAGAAATGTTTCGGTTATTAGCTTAAAATCGAAGAAAGATAACAAAATTCCTGTGCAGGATTTAAATCAGCTTTCCCAATTGTGTAATTTTTAAATGCTCCGTTTATCTACATCTGCCACTCCGTCCTGGGAAAATATTAAAAACATTTATTTTTACATTATTATTTTAAAAATAATTATTTTGGCTATAATCAATAAGAACTTTTAAAAGTTTTTGAAAGGCAGAGACAATATAACTTGACGATCAAATTGGTATTGCTGAACAGATAATTTTTTGAAATTTGAAAATGAACAAAAATTATTTTACTAGAATAATAATTTTCGAAGTTATTTCCGGAAAATACAAAATGCCGAAACCAAAAGTCGAAGCAAATCGTCAGTGGAAAAGGCAAATTTTGGGTGCTTTTGGAACATTTTTGCGGACACTAATGAACGTTTACCAACGTTTCACTGCGTAAGCATATAGACGCAATCATTTTTGGCCACACGTTATAAGTGACATTCTTAACCCTTAAAAGCCAGATTTTTTAAAATTTATTTTAAAATGTTTTGTGACCTACATTTCTTGAATAAAACACGGGGAAAATACTCTAAAAAATCCTATTTGTTTTAAGTACGGTTTATTTCTAAAGAGTAGTTTATTACCCATCAGCAACACTGGCTTTAATTTTGTGACTTTCATTTCTTGAATAAAACATGGGAAAAATACTCTAAAAAATCCAATTTGTTTTAAGTACGGTTTATGGCTGAAAAACAGTTTGTTACCCACCAACAACACTGTGCTTTAATTGCGAAAAACATTCCCTTGATAAAATTCTATAATATCACACACAGATGAGTTTTAAGAACTCTTAATCTTTTAAACACTCCTACAACCTAAACCAGGCTTCAAAATAATCAACCATGACTCACCATTAATGCTTGCTTAATCTGTTAAACACTTCTTCAACCTAAACCAGGCTTTAAAATGATCAACCCTGACTCGCCATTAAATGCTTTCGTCAACACTCCTCCAATCTAGACCAGGCTTCAAAATGATCAACTGTGACTCTCCATTAATGCTTTCTTAATCTTTTAAACACTCCTCCAACCTAAAGCAGGCTTCAAAATGATCAACTGTGACTCTCCATTAAACGCTTTCGTCAACACTCCTCCAATCTAGACCAGGCTTTGAAATGATCAACTGTGACTCACCATTAATGCTTTCTTAATCTTTTAAACACTCCTCCAACCTAAACCAGGCTTTAAAATGACCCTCTTCGAATGTTTGCAATTCGTCCTTTTATATCACTCAAGATGTTTAAGTTGAAACTTGAAAAATGTTTTTTTTTCCTTTCGGATTTTGTCTGCCAAAATCCGAAGGACAATGCATTTTTCTAATAGAAATGGTTGCCCAAAATGCAACCAAATTGCAAGATGTTAATGCCGGACATGTCTTATCTAAATGATGCAAACGCGTTTGTCATGTCTCTGAGACTTCACATGAATTGACACTCTTCTGAACCACAACACAAGGCTGGAGATTGACATCTAAACTTACAAAATAGTATTCAAAATCCGAAGCCGACACCAAATAGGGGGAATTTGGGTTTGCACATATTTAATATGGCCCAAAGCTTTGCAAGCAATTGTTCTTCAGTAGTTTCGATGCTCGAGCCTGATAACTATCAGCAACAAAACTGAATGTTATAGCATATTTATGAGACTTGAGTGCTACCGCTTTATATTCTTAATGCGACTGTTTCTCTTGATTATAGTAAATTGTGTAAGTGTGAGTAACCAAGTCAGATTGTTTCTATAATATTTTATATACTAATATTGTTTATCCTGAAATCAATAGGAAAATTATTAAAAAAAAATCCCGCCTGAAAAATTTATGCTTTAATGCCTTCCTAAACATAGCGTCCCTAAAAAATTACCAAAATCTAAAATTATGTAAAATTGAAAAAAATAATTTTTTCTTACGATTGTTAAACAAAGTAAATTATCGATAAATTGCAAAAAACTACTTCCGATTTTAAAATGAAAATAAAAGTTGTAGTATCAACCGAATGTGCTACTATCGATTGAATGTAAAAGAAACGAATACTTAAAAATACTTTTCCGTAAAATTTATGTTGAAAGATAATTCTTGCGAGTTTATGGTGCATTTTAGAAGCGCCACTACAAAGGAATACTAGGCATTAGTTGGTCAAATTAAGTAACAATAATTATGAGTTGCATTAGTGTTCTAATTTTTTAGTGGATATGTTTGTCGCCAATTGCATGTACAATTGCTAATCCATCCATTTCAACTAAATATTCGGGCATGTAAGGACACAGCATGCCGTATTTTCTTATTTCTCATCTCTCTCCGTGTTCATACAGAACACTTTTACACCAACACTTTATTTCCTGAACTTTTACTTTTTCAAATGTGAAATAATATGATCCAAAAATAAGATCTTCACCTGGCCAAACTTCAAAAATTTAAATCATCTAGGAGTCTTTTGGCGCATCCCTTTTAAGCATTTTTTAAAAATTCCTTTTATTTGGTGTTCATTAATAAACATATTTGTACAAATAAAGCATTCAAAAAGTTTCGAAGGATGTAATATAATGATTTCCACAAAAAAGAGTTTAAAGCACCCGAAAATGCAGTTAGTTATATTCTTCGGAACTTGGTAACAGACCTTTGAGTAGTACAGATGAAAATTTTATCTGCCGCTTTAAGCGCGTATAGTTGGTTTCTTTACTCAATACGTATTCAAACGGTAAAAGAGGTTTTACAGAAACGTTCAGATGTTTGATTGAAAAATTGACATCAGACACAAGCCGAAGAACTCCAATTTCGATCAAATTTGACACTGAGTAATTTTCTATTGAACCAGCATTCTAAAGCGGTATATACATGCCATTTCATTTTTTGCAATTTGCTCTTTTTTACTATAAGTAATACTAGCAGCACGGCGTTGCCCGTGGAATCAGGACTTCAACGAAATGAAAAAAAAAAAAAAATGCCCACAATGACACGAAAAAATTTTGAAAACAAAATCAAAACAGAAGATACACATTATTGATTTTTCCCGCTTATTTTTCTTCGCGATAATGACATTTGAGTTGTAGGAAAACAGTACATAGTACGCTAATCCAAAACAATATTAAAAAATTGCAACGTGAAAATCATTATTCAACAGCAAACAAAATGCGCAACATAAACAACATGTGTTTTTTAACAAGCTAACAAATGTACAACATAATAATCAATAAGTACATAAAACAAGTAAATCAAAAGTATAAAAATGTAAATCAAAACGCGATCCACCTAGATTAAAAAATGGTCTACCATGAGCTTAAAGTGTAAGACGAAATTGATCAGAACATAACACACCAGACGCCCGTACAAAGAAAAAATAACCAAAAGGAGGGAAAAAACTTTTGTCTAACGTGATTAAACGGTGTAATATTTTCATTTAGACTAAAGAAATAAAAGTAATTCATCATATTCCGATCTATCCTCGTTAATGGCAGGATGCCAAATGAAGCCATCGCTCTAATTTTTCCGGCAGATGGCGCACACTTCGATGGAACGGGATTTCCGTAAAATAGTTCTTCCTTCGAAAAAAACATCTCTGACCCCATCAACTAAAAAATTAATTAAAAATCGACTTAAAATGGTATTTTAACCATTCTTGTTTTAAATGAAGGAGAGACGTTTCATTTATTAGCTCAAAAAATTTCAAAAAGATAACGAAATTAGAACGTGAGATGGAATCATTTGATTTTGAAATCTTAAAATTTCATAAGGAAACAGACTATTATTTAAAAATTTCTCAAAATTCAGTAAATTATGTTAGACTTTCAAAACAAACGTCATTAAAACGCTAACTGTTTGCTCTATTCGATAGTTCATCGATTGTTTTTTTTTCTATCATTATTTCTCATGGATCGACCAAGAACGTGGATCTCATGGATCGATCAAAATCTCTCAAAACAACACACGCACGGCGTTGCCCGTGGAATCAGGAATTCAACAAAATGAAAAAAAACTTCCATAATGACAGGAAAAAGTTTTGAAAACAAAATCAAAACAAAAGATACACGTCATTAATTTTCCTGCTTATTTTTCTTAGCGATAATGAAATTTCAACTGTAGAAAAACAATACAGAGTACTTTAATCAGAAACAATATTAAAAAAATTGCAACGTGAAAATAGTTATTATACTGCAAGTAAAATATGCGAGACTTAAATACGTTAAGACACTGCCGAACGTACGGTGTTGGCCGTGGAATCAGGAATTCAACAAAATGGGGAAAAAACCCACAATTACGTGAAAAAGTTTTGAAAACAAAATCAAAACAAACGATACACATTATTGATTTTCCTGCTTACTTTTTTTCGCGCTACAGTACAGAGTACGTTAATCCAAAACAATATTACAAAATTGGAACGTGAAAATGATTATTATACAGAAAGTAAAGTATAAAATCGAATCCGAAAATAATAATCGAAGTAATTCGTTCAGTTGAAGGTCATGACGTATCCTGCGCTCTGAACCGTCAGCCAATCAAAATTGCCAGTAACGTTCCGAAGAAGTGCCGCGTGAGAAAACTCGCTAGAAGAAAAATATCTTTCAACTGACCAGGGAAAAATTAATTAAAAAAATGAGAGAAGATATTTTAACCATTCTTGTTTTAAATCCGACAGAACCGTTGCAGTTATAAGCTGTAAAAAATTGAAAATAATAGTGTTATTAGAGCGTTAGATGCAGCAAATTTAAAAACAAAAATAAAATTTAGATGGCAAAACTTGCTATGTTTTAAAAACTTCTCAAAATTCGGTAAATTATGTTAGACATGAATTGTTTCAACGATCATTAGGAAAGATACTACGACCGTAAACGTGCCAAAAATGACCCAAAACAACACAAAACATTAAATAAAAAATTAAAATTTTCCAGATTAAATTTTAAAATTGCGGTGCATTGAGTCACCATTACGACTACCTGCGTGCCAAATTTCATGGTTGCAAGTGCGTAGATTCGTCTGGACATCGCACACACACACGCAAACATTGCCTTTTATAAGTAGGATCAGTACGTCTTATTATGTTGTCTTATTTCCAAGTTTCATCAAGATTTTTCGAATAACTATTTTTGTAATAAACAATTCAATGGCGCATGCCAATTTCAATTTCATTTCTGCTTTGATGACTTCCGATATAATTTTCCAACAGAAATTGCGTACGTAGTCCATAGAGTTGGCCTATTCTTGCCTTTATCAACAATAAGTATAAATAATATATGGAGTGTTTAGAGTTAAGGCAGACAAGTCCATGTTAGGTCCGTTTTACACCAACACTTCCATGGTAGTTTGCACACTTAAACCAAACGAGCGAAATTCGCTCCTTTCCGTACTTGAAAGTGCATCGTCCTTTCGGAGCGTTTTACAATCCTTCCGCGGAGCGAAATATTCGGAGCGAATTTCGCTCCTTTCTGTATTGAACGATTTCGCTCCTTTTCCATTAGTTTTTAATATTAAAAGGAGCGTGTTAAAAGAAATGCTCCTTTTTGAGCAATATTTTAAGCAATGATTTCGCTCTTTGTTGATTAATTTTTAATGTTAGAGGGAGCGTTTGAGAAAAAACGCTCTTTTTTGGAAATGTTTTCATTACTCATTTCGATCCTTTCTGATTAATTTGTGACTTTATTTAGAGCGTTGAAAAGAAAAACGCTCTTTTCTGGAGATGTTTTTATTGATTTCGCTCCTTTTTGATCAGTTTGTAAAATTATTCAGAGCGTTTAAAAAAAAACGCTTTTTTTAAATGCTTTTAATATTGAATGCTTTTAATTATTCAACATTTCTGGACGTTTAAAAGATAACATTTTTTAAAGCAATATTGAGACCAGTGATTTAGTACCTTATAAAGAGCATTATGAATAAATATGAACCTTGAGGTAGTAAAATGCCGCTTATTATTTTATCCTTGTAAATCTTTTTAACCAACATAAACGGTCTTTTACCCTAGTTTCATCACTTCTGCTATTTTAAAAACTAGTAAGAAACAATTGGGGGGTGCTTCTTTTAATACCTGCATTATTCTGCACAGTGCAACAGATTTCTATAATGGAAACAATTGTAAACTATATAGCACGGTTTATAATAATTTTTTAATAACCCAGCAAAAAAAATCTGCAGAATTTTTTTTTGAGGTTTTCTTAAAGATTTCTGCAGATTTTTTGAAGACAAAAAATCTGCAGTTTTTCTTCAATTTAATCTGCAGAAAATTTTCTTCTTATATTTTTCTCTTAAATATTCTTCAGATTTTTTGAAGGGAGAAGAAATATGCATTTTTTCTTCAATTTAATCAGCATAAATTTTTTTATTATATTTTTCTCTAAATATTCTGCAGATATTTGTAAGACAGCAAAAAAACTGTATTTTTTCTTCAATGTAATCTGCAAAAAAATTTCTTATATTTTCCTCTAAATATTCTGCAGAATTTTTGAATACATAAAAAAACTGCATTTTTTTTCAATTTAATTTAATAAAATATGCAAAAAATTCTTTTTATTTTTTCTTTAAATAGCCTGTAGATTTAAGAATTTGTATTTTGTCTTCAATTCAATTTGCAGTTATTTAGCAATTTTCACAAAATCATTAAACTTTACCAATATCTGTTTTTTTTTTGAAGATTTAACTGCATTATCTAAATCTGCATTTCTCTAAATACATATTGTTCACCATATTCTCTAATATTGCAGCTTTATTTTCCATTTATCCTTTAAGAACATCTAAAGCACACCAGTTATTTGCATGAATTTTACTTATTCTTTTACAAATTATAATTTTTAGAAAATATTAATTATAAGGCTTTTGAGTTTGCACTCACTAGTAAAGTCTTGACAGACTGAGTCAGCTTAAAAAATATAATACAGGGGAGGTGGCTACAGAAACTGTGAAAAAATTTCCCCGATTTAAGGCTTAATTATATTAGTTTCCTGGCTTTCTCCCAACTCAGAATCACTGTATGTGTACAATATACATTATTAAAAACACTTTTACCAGTTATATAAAGTGAAAAAAATATTTTTATGAAATTTAATTTTTAAAAAATGGAATGAATA
>BGPR01027781.1:0-20470 GCA_013235015.1 Araneus ventricosus
TTGATGCTGGATTGTTACGTATTGCTATGGTGTTTTATCGAGCAGTCGTGGCCGAGTGGTCAAGGCGATGGACTCGAAATCCATTGGGGTTTCCCGCGTAGTTCGAATCCTACCGCTGCTTCTCTCTATTTTCTCATATACACAGAGGATATATTTTGTAAAGAACTGTCCCCGTTTATCACTAGGTAATTATTGCTGTTTTCCGAGCAGTCGTGGCCGATGTTGGAGCGATGGACTCGAAATCCATTGGGTTTCCCCGCGTAGTTCGAATCCTACCGGCTGCGTTCTCTATTTTCTCATATACACAGAGGAAATATTTTTTATTAAAAGAACTGTCCCCGTTTATCACTAAGGTAATTAATGGTGTTTACCGAGCAGTCGTGGCCGAGTGGTTAAGGCGATGGACTCGAAATCCATTGGGGTTTCCCCGCGTAGTTCGAATCCTACCGCTGCGTTCTCTCTTTCTATATACACAGAGGATATATTTTATTGAAAAAGAACTGTCCCCGTTTATCACTAAGGTAATTATGTTGTTTTCCGAGCCGTGGCCAGTGGTTAAGGCGATGGACTCGAAATCCATTGGTTTCCCGCGTAGTTGAATCTCCGGCTGCGTTCTCTCTTTTTCTCATATACACAGAGGATAATTTTAATTGTAAAAGAACTGTCCGTTATCACTAAGGTAATTAATGCTGTTTTACCGAGCAGTCGTGGCCGAGTGGTTAAGGCGTGGACTCGAAATCCATTGGGGTTTCCCGCGTAGGTTCGAATCCTACCGGCTGCGTTCTCTCTATTTTCTCATATACACAGAGGATATATTTTAATTGTAAAGAACTGTCCCCGTTTATCACTAAGGTATTTGTTTGTTTTACCGAGCGTCGTGGCCGAGTGGTTAAGGCGATGGACTCGAAATCCATTGGGTTTTCCCCGTGTGAGTTCGAATCCTACCGGCTGCGTCTCTCTATTTTCTCATATACCAGAGGATATATTTTAATTGTAAAAGAACTGTCCCCGTTTATCACTAAGGTAATTATTGCTGTTTTACCGAGCAGTCTGGCCAGTGGTTAAGCGATGGACTCGAAATCCATTGGGTTTCCCGCGTAGGTTCGAATCTACCGGCTGCGTTCTCTCTATTTTCTCCCACGAGGATATATTTTGTAAGAAGAACTGTCCCCGTTTATCACTAAGGTAATTTGCTGTTTTACCGAGCAGTCGTGGCCGAGTGGTTGGCGATGGACTCGAAATCCATTGGGCGCGTAGGTTCGAATCCTACCGGCTGCGTTCTCTATTTTCCATATACACGGAGATATATTTTATATGAAAAGAACTGTCCCCGTTTATCTAGGTAATAATGCGTGTTTACCGAGCAGTCGTGGCCAGTGGAAGGCGATGGACTCGAAATCCATTGGGGTTTCCCGCGTAGGTTCGAATCCTACCGGCTGCGTTCTCTCTATTTTCTCATATACACAGAGGATATATTTTTGAAAAGAACTGTCCCCTTTTATCACTAAGGAAATTTGCTGTTTTACCGAGCAGTCGTGGCCGAGTGGTTAAGGCGATGGACTCGAAATCCATTGGGGTTTCCCGCGTAGGTTCGAATCGTACCGGCTGCGTTCTCTATTTTCTCATATACACAGAGGATATTAATTGTAAAGAACTGTCCCCGAATCACTAAGGTAATTATTGCTTTCTGAGCAGTCTGGCCAGTGGTTAAGGCGATGGACTCGAAATCCATTGGGGTTTCCCGCGTAGGTTCGAATCCTACCGGCTGCGTTCTCTATTTTCTCATATACACAGAGGATATATTTTAATTGTAAAGAACTGTCCCCGTTATCACTAAGGTAATTAATGCTGTTTTACCGAGCAGTCGTGGCCGAGTGGTTAGGCGATGGACTCGAAATCCATTGGGGTTTCCCCGCGTAGGTTCGAATTCTACCGGCTGCGTTCTCTCTATTTTCTCATATACACAGAGGATATATTTTAATTGTAAAAGAACTGTCCCCGTTTATCACTAAGGTAATTATTGCTGCTTTACCGAGCAGTCGTGGCCGAGTGGTTAAGGCTATGGACTCGAAATCCATTGGGGTTTTCTTGCGTAGGTTCGAATCCTATAGTCTGCGTTTTCTGTATTTTCTAATATACACAGAGAAGATATTTTAATTATAAAAGGAATGTCCCGTTTATTACAAAGGTAATTAATGCTTTTTCACCGAACAGTCGTCTCGCAGTGGTTAAGGCTATGGACACGAAATCCATTGGGGTTTATTTGCATAGGTTCGAATCCTAAAGGCTGCGTTCTCTCTATTTTCTCATGTACACAAAGAATATATTTTAATTGTAAAAGAAATGTCCCCGTTTATTAGAAAGGTAATAAATGCTGTTTCAACAAGTAGTCTCGGGCAGTGGTCAAAGCTATGGAATCGAAATCCATTGGGGTTTCCCCTCGTAGGTTCGAATCCTAAAGGCTGCATTCGCTCTATTTTCTCATGCACAGAGAGACGATGATTTAATTGTAAAAGAATTCTTCCCGTTTACTAAAAAGTTCTTTAATGACGTTTTTCGGGACAGTCATGGCCGAGTGGTTAAGGCGATGGACTCGTTATCCATTGGGGTTTCCCGCGTGATTTTGAATCCTACCGGCTGCGTTCTTTCTATTTTGAAATATACAGAAATGAGAAATTTTAATTGTAAAACAAATGTCCCCGTTTAACACAAAGGTAATTAATGCTTATTCACCGAGCAGTCGTGGCCGAGTGGTTAAGGCGATGGTCACGAAATCCATTGTCATTTCCCCGTATAGGTTCGAATACTACCGGCTTCGTTCTCTCTATTTTCTCATATGCACAGAGGAGAAAATTTAATTGTAAAAGAAATGTCCCCGTTTATTACAAAGGTAATTAAAGCTGTTTCATCGAGCAGTTTTGGCGCAGTGGTTAAGGCTATGGACTCGAAATCCATTGGGGTTTCTCCTCGTAGGTTCGAATCCTGAAGGCTGCGTTCTCTCTAATTTCTCATCCACAGAGAGGCGATATTTTAATTTTAAAAGAATTTTCCCCGTTTATGACAAAGGTCATTAATGTCGGTTCTCGGAGCAGTCGTGGCCGAGTGGTTAAGGTGATGGACTTGAAATCCATTTTGGTTTTTCCAGCGTAAGTTCGAATCCTACCGGCTGCGACCTCTTTATTTTCTCATATACAGAGAGGAGATATTTTAATTGTAAAACAAATGGCCCCTTTTATCACAAAGGTAATTAATACTGTTACCCCGAGCAGACGTGGCCGAGTGGTGAAGGCGATGGACTCGCAATCCATTGGGGGTATCAAAGCGTAGTTTCGAATCCTTCCGCCTGCGTTCTCTCTATTTTCTCATATACAAAGAGTATATATTTTAATTGTAAAAGAATTGTCCCTTTTTATTAGAAAGGCAATTATTTCAGTTTCGCCGAGCAGTCGTGGCCGAGTGGTTAAGGCGATTTACTCGAAGTCCTTTGGGGGTTTCTTGCGTGGGTTCGAGTCCTAATCGCTGCGTTCTCTATTTTCTCATATACCGAGAGGAGATGTTTTAATTGTAAAAGAATTGTAACCTTTATCATAAAGTTAATTAATGCTGTTTCCCCGAGTGGTTAAGGCAATGGACTCGAAATCCATTTGGGTTTCCCCGCGTAGGTTCGAATCTTGCCTGCTGAGTTCTTTCTGGTTTCTCATATGGAGAGAGGAGATATTTTAATTGTAAAATAATTGTCCTCGTGAATCTTACCTCATACCTCGAATACTTCTCATTCCATATGATAGTAATATGCCTTTTCAATTCAAGCGTAAACAATTACCCATTAGATTAGTCTTTTCAATGACCATAAATAAATCCCAGGGACAAACGTTTGATAAAATTTGTTTAGATCTAACCAAGCCAGTTTTTAGCCATGGACAGTTGTATGTGGCTCTTTCTAGAGTAAGATGCTTTGATTCTGTCATTGTCGTGTCGCTGAACTCTGAAATTTACAATTGTGTATATAGGGATGTTTTGTGATTATTCAAGATAGTACTCTTTTATGATACTATTGGTGTGTACTATTTACTCTGTGTAAATATAGAAATTTCTGTGTGTAACGTGTATATATAGAGAGATTAGATTTTTTTGCCACTGTGTTTGTACAGACTATTTTATTCCAGATATATTTTCACTGTAAGTGAATTTACTTCATGCTGCTTATGGTGAATGATAATGTTGCATACTTTTTGCAATGTGTAAATATAATTAAAAATGGAACCACAGAACCAATATTACTTTAGTGGGGTTCTCGGATAATGATTAAGTTTTCATACTGTTTGCAACGTGTAAATATATAGATATTTTTTTGTGCACCGTGTTTGTACAGACTATTTTATACCAGATATATTTTCACTGTAAGTGAATTTACTTCATGCTGCTTTTGGTGAATGATAATTGTAAGGATTCGAATCATTTACCATTGGGCCACCGAGGCGTCTATGAATTTGAACCTATTATTTGTAAATGGTTTTTGTGGCAACATGTTGTAATTCCATACTATTTAAGGGTTTTTTTATTATAAAATTTCAGTAGATGCATTGATAGCGTTGGTAATTGTTGTGTTTTTGCAGTCCTTATTTAGTTGGTATATTCGATTGGTGAATTAGGTCCTTTTAGAGTAAGAGGAAACATAACACGGGGTTAAGGAAACCTGACTGGCGTAGTCGACAGGATTACTAACGCCATCAATCTACTCGAGGCTCCATGTTGGTTTAGTTTATCTCTCTCTGCAGTATAAAGTTTTAATATTGGAACATAGTGTCGATGAATAACTAGAACTTAATTTAGTAATAACGATAGAGTAGGAGTATTGTTATGTTAATTGAAGAATATTTATGTCGGTGTAATTATTTAAAACCAGGACGAGTTATTGAATAATGTGCATCATTGTAGATAATTAGAAACGAAGGTATTTTTGTTGAATGATATTGTGTATATCAGTACAGATAAATGAGGATCAGAGTGGTTGGTAAATAATATTGTGCATTATTTTAGATATTCGAAACGAAAGTACCGTTTTTAATTGTCTTCTTTTTACTGTATTCGATTTCTGAGAGATTTTTTGTATATTTTTGCTACTTATTTTTTTAATTAGCGTTTATTGTAATCTAAGTATTACTGTGATTTTAGAATAGTATATCAAGGATCTGAGGGAGTTGGTTTTTAATTTAAAGTGCATAGTAATTATCTAAAACACAGAAGTTACTTGGGTTGTTTGATATTGAAATTGCACGCATATGTGTTGTCCTTGTAGAGTTTGATCAAATTGTGTGGTTATTATCAAGCGAGAAATATATGAATAATTACTACCTTCCGATATTCTGATAAGCTTTGTAGTAAATATTGTAATATAGAATACGTGGGTTATACGTGCACGGCGAGTGCCCCCCTCCTTCCTTATTTTGCTTCTCGTTAGGTCTTTCTTGATTCGGAAATTTAGGCCTTTTGTAGTGTTGAAAAAAAATATATTCCTTCATTGCGCCATTTTTTGTCTCCGAGAAAAAGCTTACAGAAAGTTGATCTTTCCCACACTGGGTTTTTCTGCGAATTTGCGGGGGGGGGGTGTTTGACCCCTTTGCGGGTTCCGTTGGAGGCTTGGAGAAAATTCTCGAAGAGTAAAGACCCGGCTGTGGTTTTTGACCAATGGTTTTTCACTTTGGGGCCTTCGGAAAAGAAATTTTGGGTTGCTAGGGCGATTCGAGGCGGACGGAGACGAAGTCATCAAGATGTAAGATGGTGTGAAAAGAGTAAAATTTCGAGCAGGAGCCTTCGGGCTTACAACCGCCGGTGTGGAGAGGCAACGCCATGGCAGGTATCTGTATCTGTGTCGACAGGAAATTATTAATTTTACTGATAATCCCGACATGGATTTAAAAAAAATCTGTGGCCAAAAAAATTAAGATTATGTCAAGATGTTCAAGAGTCAAATAGGGCGAGCATGACATATTGCAATGCCAATAATATTTTTGTACAGCAGTCAATTTAATAGATATTAGGGCCACCGAACCGGATCACTCAGGGTGATTTCCCTGAAGTAAATTTAAATTTCCGATTATGATTTTTGAGGAAGCAGAGTGGTGACGTAAAAAGCGGTGCGTTACTTAATTGTGATCCCAATTATTCAGTTAATAAATAGGGATGCAAATGCAAGGAAATCTTCTGCGTGAAGTGATTATTTGTTGGAAGAGAAATGTCCAAGAGTATATGTTTTTTTTGTTGTAAGGGTAAAAGTAATTGTCTTTTTTTATTATTGATGAATTATTTTGGTGTGTTGAATTATTTTCTGCATTAAATGATATGTGGTAGCAGGTGTGATGAATTATTTTCTGTGTTGCGTGGCATGTGGTAACAAAAATGATTTTTATATGTGTGTGACTGTGCAATGAGCACAAATACATCATTGCCATGCTGCAATAGTGATTTTATTAATTGTTTATTTGTAGTCAAGATGTTTGCGATATTGCGTATTATTCAGCAAATGGCTCACATTAAGCTGTTTAATCAATTTCATTTATAATTCTCTCTATTCTGTATAATAATGATAGCTATCTATAAAAAAATGACTGATTGATGTATCTCTTAAAAATGTCTGTTTGAAGTATGTCTGAAAAATAGTGTCTGACTGATGTGTCACTTAAAAATATATGATTGAAGTATATCTTGCAAATGACTGATGTATCTCTTAAAATTGATTGATGTTTGTCATGCTGACAGAGCTTCCTTAAGGCATGGCCTGGATGTAACTCTGGGTTATTAATAAGACACAACGCGCAAAGATTATTATTAATATTTGACTTCAGAAGTCTGGCATTCTTTATGTATGATAAAAATAAAATATAAAAATACATAGAAATTTTCAATACGACACTTTGCGGATACCAAAATGTCATTTTTAAAACGGGCAAGAAAGGAAGATTTAATATCCTTAGCTACGGACTTGGGAGAAAATCGGCTCCCACTTTCTCAAAGGTTGATTTAGTCGGTTTGATTCAGGGAAATGAGCACTACAATGAGGATGATGCAAAACTTATGTTAGAGACTGTAGTTGCGGAAAGGGAGGAACGATTAAAAATGGAGGCAGAAAAGGAAAAAATGAAGATGGAATTCGAGTTAGAGAGGTTGCGGATGACATCCGATGGCTCTAAAAACCCGAAGCACGAGAAGCCCTCGTGTTACGAGTTGACTAAAACTGTACCAAGTTTTGATTCAAAGAATGGAGACATAACGCTGTTTCTATCGTTGTTCAAAAGACAGCGATAAGAGCCCAAATCGACACGAAGGACTGGGTCTCCGGACTACTTATGCTGTTGCCGTCTGACATAGTTCAATTCATTGCAAGGGAATTTGAAGAGAACTTTGATAATTATAACTATATAAAAAGAGCACTGCTAAAAAGATTCAAATTGAGCCCAGAAGAATTCGGAGAAATCCTGGCGAGAATTTACTTTTGAAATTTCGAATTATTTTCAAGAATGGATCGAGGAACTGAAAATTGACAGTGCTGAGAAACTGAAAAACTTGATAATTACTGATCAGATATAGAGGCGGGCCCCTTTCGAGGCAAAAGATCACTTCTTGGATGAATGGACGAGATTGGTGTCTCCATCAGAACTTGCTGACAAATTAGATGAGTATGAGCTTGTGCGCTCTGATCGCAAATACGAAACAAAACGGAAGCAGCAGTTCAACCCGATAGAAAAGCATACCGAAAGTAACCAGAGGACAGTTAGGCACAAACCATTCACTGGGACTTGGAATGCACGGAATATGGGTTATCCTTCAAGGAATGGAGAATCCAAACAGATTCATAAGTTCTCATGTTATTCTTGTGGTTTAGAGGGCCACACAGCACGTTTTTGCTCTTCCAAGGCTCCACAAAGGGGTAAATTAAACCCAACGGCTCTGGGCAACGTCATTACAACCACTGAACCTAAAAAGGAGGATGCATCTACCGTTCTAACTGCTAAAATAAATGTTCCTGTTGAAGGCGCAGCTAATGTGATGGAACTCGAAACTGTACAGGTAAAACTTTGGCCACGAACAATGACGGGAATTATAGATTCTGGAGCGCAGATTTCAGTGATCTGTGAAGACTTCACCTCAAGAATAAAATATGAGGGAGAAGATTATATCGAGATTTCTTCAGCATTCGGGGAGAGGGAAAATACACCACTGAGAATTTTTGAAATGAATATTGACGACGGAGTACATGGACCGGTGCCAGCGACATGCGCAGTTTCAAAGAAGTTGGTGAGTGACCCACTGCTAAGTACCGCCACTTTCGAAGCTTTGAAGGAAAAAATACAGATGCATAAATTCGAATCAAAACTCGACTGCTACGGCACAGTGAAGGAGGAATTGGAAGTTCCTTCTGGGGATACAGAAGCTTCTATCGAACTAATCTCAACCTAGTTTGATCGGGATGGCTCAACTCAAGTTGGCGAGGAGACCAGAACCTCATTCATTGAGTCACAAATGCCGGACCCCACTTTATCGGATGCTTGGGAGATAGCTAGGACGGAAGGGAACGCATATGCGATTAAGGATGGAGTTTTGACCCATTCTGAATATATATGCGGAGAAAATGTGAAGCAGGTAGCATTGCCGAAATGCAAGAGAGATAAAGTTCTTAAAGTCACTCATGAGATCCCTTTGGCAGGACACCTAGGCGAGCAGAAGATAAGGCAAAGGATAAAATACTCTTTATTCTGGCCAGAAATAAAGAAAGATGTTAAAGAATTTTGCCAGAATTGCAGGCAATGTCGGGTTAGGAGAGCTATCACATATAGGGATAGGATTCCAATACAACCTATCGTCAAACCTGAAACTCCATTTGAAGTCTGGAGCGTAGACTGCATAGACCCTTTAGAACCTCCGTCCCGCAGAGGACATAAATTCGTTATTTGTGCAGTTGGCGTATGTATGCGTTTGGGCAGAAGACATTCCCGTAAGAAATATTACTGCGAAAACCACCTGCGACGTGCTCTTGAAGATTTTTACAGCTACAGGTTTCCCTGAAGTCATTTGCACTGACCAGGGTAGTACAAACTTTACCGCGCTTCTGACAAAATTTCTGAAAATGATTGGAGCTGCACCGAGGTTTGCTACCCCTGGGCATCCAGAAAGCATGGGTACAGTCGAAAGGTGGAATAAAACTCTAAAAGAAATGCTTAGCAAAAACATCCAGGATCACGGAAATGATTGGGACATACATTTACCTTACTTGTTATTTGCATACAGGGAGGTACCCCACAGCACAACAGGACTTTCACCATATCAGTTGGTGTATGGAAGGCTGCCAAGAGGGCCGCTAGCCCTGATGAGAGATGTTTGGACGGGGAAAAGAAACATCCCACTAGGTGTTTCAAGATCCATTGAGAAATATTTAGAAAATTTGAGACAGAATTTGGAAAAGGCCCACGAAATTGCGACTGGAAACGCCGGAAATAACCAGGCAGAACATACTAGAAGGTATAATTTACGAGCTCGTGAGAAGACGTTCCAAGTCGGAGAGAAGGTCCTGATTTTGGAATCAGTCTCTCCACATAAGTTGTTAAAAAAAATGGATGGGACCAGTGAGTATCATGGAGATTACAAGACCCCATTCGGTGCTTGTGAGAATGGAGGACGGTGCGAATAAGGAAGTCCATGTCAATAAAATTCGGCCATACATAGCCAGAGTACAACAAGTTGGACTTGTGTTCGAGCAAGATGAGGACTTTGGAGACCTGCATTATGCTCCAGCAGATTCTATCCGTAAGAGCCAAATCGATATTTGGGAACATACACGAAAAATAGAGTGAGTCTTAAGCTTTCAACAGAGAGCAGAACTTTCTGATGTTCTTGGAAAGTACTCGGACGTCTTTAGTAGTAAACTAGGATATGCTAAGGTAGAGGGTCATTCTGTACGCGTGACTCCTGACTGTTGTCCGAAACGTCTTAAGCCATATAGAGTACCGATAGCCCTTCAGGATGAAGTGGATCGACAGATTAAAGAACTCCTTGAATTGGATCTAATCGAACCGAGTGACAGTGATTGGGCTCATCCTGTTGTCTGTGTGGCAAAGAAGAATGGAAGTGTTAGACTGTGCATTGATTTTCGATTGCTGAATAGCTTTACCATACCAGATGCGTATCCAATGAAAATTGCAAGAGATTTATTATACGAAGTAGGAAAAGCCAACTTTATATCTGTGTTGGATCTGACTAAAGGCTACTGGCAGATTCCGATGAAAGAAGAGGCTCGGCATTTCACTTTCAATGGAAGGTGTTGCCTTTTGGTATGAAAAATGCTGGCAGTACTTTTCAGCGATCAATGGACAAAGCGTTAGCACCGCATCGAGAATACTGCCGTTCGTATATAGATGATGTTGTGATTTATTCACAATCATGGCGTGATCACCTTCTTCACATAGACAGTACTTTTCGTTCATTGAGAGAAGTTGGTCTTACAGTTAACTTAGAAAAGTATGCCTTTGGACAAAATCAAGTGAAATTCCTAGGCCATATAGTTGGATCCAGTCAGCATTCACCTGATCCTGAAAAGGGCCGACGTCTTGAGAAACCTATCTAGGCCATCAACAAGAAAGAGCTGAGAAGCTTCCTAGGACTTGCGAGCTATTATAGGGATTATATCCTGAATTTCTCAGAAATTGTTTTGCCTCTAACCGATCTCACCAAAAGAAAGGTATCAAATGTCCTTCCATGGTCAATTGAGGCTGAAGAAGCTTTTGTACAAATCAAAGATGAACTCATCAGAATGCCGACTTTACATACTCCAGATATTAGTCGTCCGTTTTGGTTGTACACTGATGCGTCAGCGACCGCAATAGGAGCGTGTTTGGCACAGCATGACGATGTCGGAAAGGAATGGACCTCATACATCAATGGATATTTTAAAGATGACCTTCCCTAAAAGATGCGTTACTGGATGTTTTGCAGATGAGCTTATTTAGAAGATGTGTTAATGTGTATACTGAAGATTAATAACATGTAAAAAACATTTTAATCATTAATTGCAGAATGGGAACAAGTCACAAATACTAATTTTACAAAAGACATAAAAAGTCATTTACTATCGTTCTTGGTGAAGCAAAGTCTAATTTTTTTTTCTAAAATATGAGGCTGTCTTCTAATACACTTTATATACACATTTTCCGCTGATGTGAGAAAATATTTTACTAAACAAAACATTAAATTGCAATAATAAAACACTTCATTCAATGAGCGTGAGTTGAGAAACATATTTTAAGATGTGTATAACATCAACCTGAGAGTAAGTGAAAATTTAGTTTGGAGTTGATGTATTTATCTTACTTAAGTTGGATAACCATAGTTGTTACATCTGAAAAAGATAATGTGGTTGAAATATTTGACGAAACAAAACCTTATTGTTTCGTCGAATATTTCAACAACATTATCTTATTATTACGACAACTATAAAGTTAATCCCTTAAATTTGATTTTCATGACAAAAATGGAAAACATTGTAGCAAATCATAAAAAATAAAAAAAAAACCATTTTTAAAAATTTGTTAAAGAATGGAAAAATGGGAACAGATAATTTGATTCAATTGAAAGACATATATTAATTATTTTTTATTTTTAAGATTGTGTAAAAGTAATTTCTAAGCGATTATGTTTTTGAAAGATATTACGGAAAAAATCCAACTTTTGGACTTTAATAAGCTAATTGAGATTTTTCTCTTGTTCCTAACGAGTCAAATTTCATCATTGTTGGACGAAAGATTATTGAATAAATAAAATTGTCTGAAGAACGCACACTAACAGACAGAAAATCTGCTTTATATTTCTACTAATAATAATGTATATGTTAGAGCTCTACAGAGCAGACTGATGGACTTATATTTACGAAATTTGACGTACGGATAGTTTGTTGGTTGTTAATGTGCAGCTTGGAGTGCTATGTATTTGAAATTTTAATTAGAATTTAAATTACATAAAAATTAAGCAAACTTTCGACATTTTTCCATAATAACTTGCGAAATATTTGTTAAATAAAATTAATTTTTACACCATCAAAAAATACAAAATTACCTTTTCAATGACATGAATTAAAGTGCTCTACAGTTTATTCATCTAAATTTAATAATTTAAAAAAAAAAAATTATACGTAACTAGTCGCCTTCGGCGACCAGCTTGTTCGCCGGAAATATGGTGTTAATTGAATCTTGTATCATTTTACATTCATGGCTGCTTTAACAATATAATTTTAAACTTCCTGTTCTGGAAGTGAATGGCCTTAAACCTGTTCTGTTCATTATCTACATAAATGACCTCAATAGAGTCTAATAACTGACCATGCCATGCAACAACTAATTGCACATTACTGGAGCCATCTTCACTTTCTTATTTCTCTTGCTAAAAATTCGATTTTAACTTTAAAATGGCGCAGTGCATTTTATGGCCAGTTTATTTCAACTGAATTTAAACATGCTTAAAAAAGAATGAAGACATAGCAACCATAATCATTCAGCTTATTGAATATATTTCTTAATATACATAATATCTTAGAGAGCTTGATTTATAGATTCTATAAAGATTTTGATGAAATTAAATACGAAAGCAAAATGTATTAAGATATTACTTCAAATTTCAACACTAAAAGACAAACACGCAGTTAAATACTTGTTTAAACAATGAAAATGGTTTCGATTGCGTTGCAACGATGAAACGTATTGTTGTAAATTATGCCAAAAAATATTTTTAAAAGGCTATTAAAATTAGAGAAAAAATTCTCCGGCAACTTAATTGATATCATTTTTTGCACTTTCAGATGGTGTCAAAAGGACTTTTCTGCGGTAGTATTTTCGGAAGTTATTAAGGAAAAACTCAAAAAATTTCGCTTAATTTTTTATTAATTAAAATTCTAATTAAAATTTCAAAAAAGAGTCCCGAGGTACACACATTCCCAGCCTCCAAAGTTCCCCCGAAGTTTTCTTATCGCGGGTCTGAGGGAGGGTATACTGTGCCAAGGGTTGCTGCTTGCTGGTGGGGGGATCTTGCCCTCCCAATTTGGGAGATGAGATTCCTGTGGTTTCTCTGAAGACGATCGGTGAGATTTGTTATCTGTAACAAGAGTGAGCCTCCTTCCTTTTCTAGTGCATAGGCTGTAAAATCTTTTCATTCTTATTTCCGCAAGGGCTCTTTCTAGTTGGGCAAGTTGACGTAAATCCGTTACCCAGATAGCTCGTAAGTTTGCAGCAAGTTTGATTTTGACTTGTCATGGCAAAATTTGACGCGTCAAACTTGAATCGAACTTGTAGCAAGTTAGCTGTGACAACTAGCGCCACCCTCGCTTGCAACGCATTTGCTGCAAGTTCGATGTGACAAATAGCGCCACCTCCCTTGCAAATCAAATTTGCTGCAAGTTTGCGAAACAAGCTTCCTGCAAAGATAGCACAATAAAGAGATAATTATCTTTGTCTCTGTTTTAAAAAAATAATCCGATTTTTAATAGCATCTCCTAGACCGTCCTTCTTTTTATTAATTCAATAAATCAATGATAATTTGTAAAAAAACAAATTTTTTTATAAAAAAAATTTTCGAAACATTTTCCATCTTTTTACTAAATATGTCACTCGCACTTTAAAGAAAACTATATCGCCTTTTTCTTAATGTTGAAATTTTAACGTTTATAGACAAAATTAAATCTAAAAAACAGTCAATGTTTGTTGAAAAATAATAAACTTAGACATTTTGTCCCATATTTAACGTAATTACTTTTGAACTCTAATTTCATAGTTTATTCTACTAGCAAAACGTAGTTATTAGCGAAAATCGTTCTCTCTTTGACTTCAAATCATATTCTCAACTCAGAAAATTAATGAAATCAAGAAAAAAGTTTAAATGAAATCGTATACGAATCGAAGCGAACGATGTATTAGCGAAATCTGTCTTCTCCTGTCGTAGCCGAACTGTTCAAGTGGTATCGACGTCTGTCTACTAATCGGTAGGTCGCGAGTTCTATCCCGGGTTGTGTTCGTACTTTGTTTTTGCTATAATTTGCAATGAGTTTGCACGACAAGCTTGTGGCAAGTTTGCTACAAGTTCGTTCCATGGTGACTTCGAAGCTTTCGTTAACTTGCTGCAAGCTTGCACTCTTGTCATGACAAATTTGTGTCAAGCTTGCTGCAAACTAAAATTGCTATCTGGGTAATTCTCAAAAGAATCGTAATTTTACAGTACATCTGTCCCGCTTATAGAGTCAAAGTCGCTATCGGGCGATCTAATTTCAGTCGCCCCCCCCCCACTTCATAATACCTTCTATTATTTTTTAAACCAATTCATTTATTATTGAACATTACCGCAACTTCATTATGTAAAAAAAAATCTTCGTAGATAGAAGGAAACTTTACCGTCTTTTATGCAAGTTTGCTGGGTATCGGGGCCATCGAAAACAGTGGCCGACTGGGTCTGAAAATAGCGGTTGCCATCAGTCAATGGGGGCCCAATGATATCATTTTTCTCTCAAATGTTTTTAAATTTTAATTATTATAAATATAATAAATTAAAATCAAGAAATGGATATGATATATTCCTTATCTTAATATCTGTTATATACACTGATGATTCTGTAGACATTAGACCTCGCCCCCCCCAAAAAAAAAACTGCTCCTGGAACCAGTAAAGCGTCCACCATCTTGAAACGGAATAAAAAAATAATAAAACTTTACACATAAGTCGTTTTCGACGACATCAATGAACGCGTTTGGTCGTTACAACGTGAAAAAAAAATTTACAGACAAACAAACGAAAGATCGAGTAAAAACAGGACTTCGCTTCGCTCGTCAAATCACTAATTATAATGTATTGTGGCATATTATTGTTATGCATGTATATTTTACATATTATTATTAGAAGTAAGAAATGCGAAATACAAAAGCAAATTTATGATTGAATTTGAAATCATTTTGATGGTTGTATAGTTTACAGCAAGTTTGTAACTGTTATAGCGAGAGTGGTCACTAATAGTGTCATTAAGTTCCGATGAGACAGATAAAGATTCAAGCACTCACCATGGTGCATCTAAATTCTAACCACCATCACTATTATTTAAACTAGACTACTACAAGACGAAGAAAGTTAACATTTAAATTAAAGAAAACAACTTTTATTTTTATCAAACATAATTTAAATAAAACGATTAAAAAAGAATTACCAAAAGTAACAAAACTGGTCAACAGTTCGTTGTTAGGAAGTTGACTGGGTGCAGAGCAGGAGAGTAGACTTCTGTCCTTGCCTTCTTATATATAGTAACTGGAGATCAGATCGCGCAAGCGCAAAAAGCGCGATGCTCAGCTGTTGCCACACTGTACTAATGAAAATCTTTTTACCCCACTGAGTATAGGCTAACCATGTACCAGTTACAATAATTTTAAAGAATAACAACTCTAAAGTACAGAACTGTGTTGCATGCGGTCCACTTCATTAAGTGGAAGTCAGTAAACGTTTAGTTTACTAGATGACTGTCGCTAATATTTCAATAATTACTTCTGCATCGTATCATCTAACAATTTCTTTCGTAGGAACAAAGGGAGAATTCCACAAGTTCTCTTCAGACAATGAAATTTCTTATCTGTTCTTATCTTTATCTTTGAAAAACCAAATTCACTAATATCATTAGATCATTCTTCTGATACAAATATGCTGTGATATCTAAAGAAGATTTCAACTCCTTAAAGTTCTTTATTATAAGGTTTTTCAATCAATGCCAGGTCTATTAAGGTTCAAACAGTGACAGAAAAACGAACATTTTATATAAATAAAAGAAAAACAAATTTACAATGTCAACGGTATAAAGACCAACCCAAACATAACGGGTCTCTGCTAAAACTAAATCTTAGTAAATATGAAGAGAGGCTCATGGACATTAGTATCATTAGTTATTAAGCGGTTTATTAGCATTAGACCCGATAGCATTTTTAGGTTTGCACAACTTGCCCAAATTTGTCATAACCAAGGTGCAAGCTTGCAGTAAGCTCATGTAATTAACAAAAGCTCAGAGAACTACTGCAAACGACTTGCAGCAAGACTGCCGGTTGAAACTTGATTCAAAGCCAAAACAGAATATTGAAACACAACCCAGCATGAGAACTCGCGACCTCCCGGTTCCGAGCGGGATCTAACCGATTCAGACCAATGGAACTCTGAGCAGAAGATAGAATTTCACTATTACATCGTTCGTTCGATTCTATACAATTTATTTTCAACTTCAATTTTCTGGTTTCATAATTTTTTTGAGAATTGATATAATTGAGAAGAGAGGCGATTTTTCTGCTAATCTTACCGTTTTGCTATAAATTAATGCAAGTGGAGTTCAAAAAGTATTACCTTAAATGGGACAAAATTCTAGTTATTATTGCAACAAACAGCGACTGTTTTTTTACCGATTTAATTTTGTTTATAAGCGTTAAAATTTCAAACATTAGAAAAAAGGCGATATAGTTTTCTTTAAAGTGAGGTGATATATATATTTAAAAAGAAAAGTGTTTTCAAAAAAATTTTTTATAAAAGATTATCTTTCAAAATTATCATTGATTTATTGAATTAATAAAAAAGGATTGACGGTCTGGAGATGCTAATTAAAATCAGATGTTTTTAAAGCAGAGACAAAAGATATTACTCTTTACTTGTACTATCTTTTAGCAGGACTTGTTTGCAAAATTGCAGCTAAGTTTGATTTACCAAATGGAGCTATTTGTCACATCGAACTTGCTACAAGTTCGATTCAAGTTTGACGCGTCAAATTTTGCCATGACAAGTCAAAATCAAACATGCTGCAAACTTACGTGCTATCTGGGATAATACTTCACACGCTTGGCGGGTGACACATTTATCCAAAATTCACTAATTTTTAGGTAAATCCGTTGTTAACATTTCCTTTGATAAAAGAATGAGAGTATGGAATTTATTTAATTACATTTGGTGGCAATCTTAGCTAAGCAGTTTGCAAGTTCCACATTGAAGGAGCACTTCTTCTTTGTGACGAGAGCCTCCCAGTATATTTTGACTCGGATGAGACGGAGAAGACTTTGAATTAAGAAATTTAATTTTAGACATCTCATAAGTTTGCATTTTATTTTAGTATTTTTTTTAATGTTTGGATAGAAGACAAAATCTCAGTGAATTTGACTCCCTTCTTTAAGGTCCACCCTACACCAAAATTAAATTCTATTAGTTCGCTTTACAATGCAGGATTAAATGAGTTCAAACTAAAGTAGGATATTAGTAACAGCATAGCATCTTATTTTTAAAGATTCACACCAAGAATTCATCTTTGCCACCAATAACATGGTACCACGGGTGTATATTTCATAATTTAAACAGAATCTAAATGAATAAATTACACGCCAATAGGGTTAAAACGAATTTTCCGAGTAATATAACGAAAACATGATTAAAGTTATTTGATTTTAAATTCCTTAGATTAAATTTTTCTTACTCGGTTTTAGCAACAACGGAGAAATGCCTTCCATAATTAGGACATTTCTTGTAAGAGTGAACTTTTTGAATGATTTGGATTTTAGTGATTTGTAGTAACATTTTAGTAATTTTTCATTATATTGATATCATTAAAAAGATAATTTTCTGAATATCTGAAATGGTACAAAAATCATTCTTATGAAAAGAATTTTGGTATATATAGAAAAAACAAAAACAATCCTGCTCAAATTTTAATAACCGAAATTTTAACTGACTTAGGACTTTGAAAAGTTGAAAGGGATTCTCCTCATTTTCAACATGTGCCATTATAAAGATTGGGCAAAAACTGTAGATTTTTATAAAAGACGAAAAAAATTCATCTTTACATATATAGAACTAAAATGTTATGCTAGATCAATTTCAAATACGGCAATTGAAAACAAGAAAATTTATAAGTTCAGAATAGCTGCATTTTATTTTTATGCAATAAAATGTATCACGAAGTACTATGGTGCAATTCTATTTTTTATTTTTGAACAGGGTTTTGTATGCAGATGTCTACAAATAAGAAAAGATAATGTATGTGTAGGGTGTCTGCCTATTTGTTGATGTTTTAGAGCTCGCTGAGCCTAAGGTCACCAAATTTCGTACAAATATACTACAGAAGACTTCATAGAGTTCTTAAATTAATTAATTAAAAATTAAGAAGAATTTGGAATTTTTTTAGCGAAAATTTTCAAAAATACAATCTCATCTAAAATTTTTACATATTATTTACTTTCAAAAATATGATCTTTAAAATGATGCCAGTTTAGTTGATGCTCAATTTATTCCTTAATTTTGAAATTAAAAAAAAAAAAATATTTTTAAGCATAATTTTCAGCAATAATTTGCAGTATTGTAATGAAAGTCAATCAACTTTCAATTCATTTCAAATCATAAATCTAGTATTTGAACAAAACAAACAAAGGCATAGTGTAATGGTTACAGAATAGATTAATCACAAGCTACAACACACCCTTGCTACATGCGATAAACTTGTGACTTATCTGTTCTGTAACCATTACACTACTCTGTGTAAATATTGTATTAAAGAGATTGATACTTAAATTACCTATTAATACGAAACACTTGTTTTATGACTTTATTCCAACATTTTCAAGAAGAATCTACGGCGCGGACCCGAACTGCGCCTTTCTTATTTTTTTTTCACTAAATTATTCAGTTACTGCATCGTGACTTATAAATTTATTGCACCATCAGCGAATTTTAATTGAATTAGTGAAGTAATAACTAAAGCTAGAATTATAGACAGCACAGCAATGTCATAGATAGCAAAAGTTGTACATAACGATGCTCTTCATACATGAAAGAATATTCTTAGAGAACTATCCTTGTATCTTTCTCCAGAAAGCACCGAGATGAACTTTAATGCAAATTGATTGGAATTTATAACAAAGCGTGTTTTCCAGCACCAAATTTCTACACCTCACCTTTGAAAATATACCCTATTACTAATAATAGCCCAGATCTGTCTCTCATTCTCTGACGTCACCAACAATAAAACTCGCACCATAGCACTGCGAGACATTAAACAGCATTATTTCATTATTAGAGAATCTAAATTTCAGTAATTTTAAATTTAAAAGAGTAATTTTTGTTCTAATTTCCAATTTAATAGCTATAAAATAGTGAAACAAAATTTTCTATAGATTGATATAAAAGTTATCTCATTATGATCAATAGTTCCCGCGAAATTTTAAATTATATTAATCGTATATTTCAAATTAATTTCAGTTTTTTAATAGAAAGTAGTAAATTACGTCAGTGGTGTATCATGCGCGTGATATAGTTTGGACGCAACGATGCATCTGATTATTTATTGCCATTGTGATGATGTAATTTTATAATATTTTTGGCGACATTTGACAAGCAGAGAAGTGCTTTGTTTTGATTAGAAGTTCGAAAAAGAATTCCTTTGAAATTTTAACTTTTTTTCTTTTGAATTAAGTTTTCTTTTGAATATTTTTATTGACATCCCATGTAGCACCAGATATTGTCTTATATCATAAAATTCGAGAAAGTAATATTGTACAATATTTTTCCCAATATTGAAACAGTGTAAAACGTAAGACTTTTTCAATACTGTACAATGTTTTTTTCATGATATTGGATAATGTCATATAATACTGTATAATATTATACCATATTGAATAATATTGTACTATACTGAATAATATTATATATTGTATAATGTCATATAATACTGTATAATATTATACCATATTAAATAATATTGTACTATACCGAATAATATTATATAATATTACACTATAGTGAATATTTTAAAAATACATTTCAGAAGCATGAAAAAATGTTAATCACTTAATTTCAATGTGCTGAACTTGAGGTTAACACTGTGCGAATTTTTGAACACCTCTACTTACAGCGAGCTTTGAACCCGGGACCTTCTGCATGCGAACCAAGAACCTTACCTCTGAACCAGCCAGACTTACATCAGGCAGCGTAAATGATGATAATAAAATGTAGTTACAAAGTTCGGATCTCTACGAAATTTCATGTTCATTCACAATTAATCTGAATAGTTTTCTTAATGAAATGATCTTTTATCGTTACAATTTCGAGTTCAAAATGAAATTAGAAATCAAAGAGGAAGCAATTTTAGCTTTTATATCTAAGTTTGCTAATTTAATAAATTAAAAGGGAGTAAGGTTTAAAAGTAATTATAATAATATGTTTGAAAGGTTTTCAAATAATCTTGACATTTATTTATTCCTCTTTCAATGTATTACGAGACGCCTTGAACATTTATAATAACAGTATTGATTGAAAATCAAATACAAGATTCGGAACAAAAAATTGTGTCATATTTTTACGATGAGAATAACACTCAATTTTTTTTCATCCATGTAGTGAGAGCTGTTTTATGGTTAGCTTCCTTAACTGAATCCGGCCCGCC
>BGPR01027782.1:544-20469 GCA_013235015.1 Araneus ventricosus
ACAAAGTATATTGATCAGAAGTCACGTCTAATAAAGCTATGCGAATATGCATTTGCCATTCCAGTCCACAATGCAAATGTAGAGGGAATATTTTCCCAAATGTCTGCTCAATGGTCGGACGAAAGAAACACGTTGTCGTCGGAGACAAATAAAGCAATTTTGACTTGTCGCTACAGTTTTAAAATGACTTGCGCCCAATTTTATAATGATGAGAAAGAAGAAAAAGAAAATAAAGACAACATTAAAAATATGACTGGGTTAAGCAGGATTAGCCTCGCATCTTTTTTATTATTCTGCGTGCTCATTCGGTCAGATTACTTAAATTTTATTGATTTTTCATCAGAGGAAAATAAACCATTACTCGGCCCCTTTTTCCAGGTTTTTTTTTTTTATCTAGCTCTTAAACGACCCGTATCAGTGTTTGGCAATTATGCCAACACTACTTACATTTGAATGAATTATTCCCGCAATTACTCATTCAGATGCGATGAAAAGCAATTAAATATATTGGTTACGAGATAATAGAACGGAGATTTGAATTCGAAAAGGTTAATCACTGAGGCCAAAATATGCCAAGAAGACACTCAGCGGCGTGGCAAGGGGGTGTAGATGTCCCGGAGATAAATTGTGGAAAATTTCTGCCGCCGCCTCTGACACTCTATTGCATTTTGTATATCGAGAGTATTTTACCAAATTTCCCGAAATCCGAACAAAGGCCTGTCCCAATTAGTTCTGATTCCCGGGATTCTACTGTAATTGTAATTTTGTGAATACCGACAAAATCGGAGATTTTAGTAAATAATTCGCATTCGAATAAAATGATGCCAACCTTTTAAAAACTGCGACGAAGGTCAGAGCTCATATATTTTTTTGACGCTAGATCTACTGTCCACAGAGCTACTAGTGCATGGTCAAAGTACTTCATGACCTCTTTGAAAAAATGCATTCTTTGTTTGATTTCAGAAACCACGCTCGAGAGAAATCACGATGCGTGAGCCACAGATCTGAAAATTCAATTGAAAATCTTGGAACTTGAAGCGAAATTTTTTAGAATCTGTATTTGAAGGGTTTCTCATTCGAATTCTCACCGCACACCCCATCCGGTAGGGTTGTCATTGAAACTGCTCCACCCTTCGTATCGCTGTGATATCCGTAACCGAAGAGATCACATCAATTCCTTTACCCTTGCTCTCTTCAAAACTCAAGATTATTCGCCGAAGGTTTGTAACACACTGAAACCTCTGTGCAACGACAAACCTGTCTGTAACGATTTTTTCTTTCGTCCCTTCCTCTTTACTCGATGCATTTTTGTGGTGTCTTGGCCTAGGTGTGACCAAATAAATGCAAGCTTAAGTTGACCTAAGTACTTTTATTTATACAGCAATAATTAAGAGAACACTTCTAGCAGAGAAGTCTAGATTACAAATATGATTATTTACAAAGTTCAGTCAATAAGATCATAGTTCTAAGACGCCAAAGTTCAATGGGAAATTAGTCCACAAAGAAGAAGAATCACAGGATTGATAGCTTCCACCTATCAACGTGATACCGAAACACGAGACTACCAGGAGTGCTCGCAAGTTGATGAGCCGAGAGTTCGGGAAATTGCCGATTCCTCGGGGTTGATTACCAAAGTCCGAATTAATTCGGGACTTTAAATCCGAGCTGATCACATATCTCTCTGTCGGCGCTTCCAGAGTCTGAAACCAAGTTCGAGCCTCCTAAACGGTTCTTCACCGCCCTCCTCGTTCTCCATCCAGCATTCTGTCTTTATCCCCTACCTCAAGGGGTGGAGCTCCGCCTTCCTTCCACTCAACTGGCTAATCGTACTCTCGGGTGACCAACGACTAACCTTCCCTGCTCCCAGTGGTCAAAATCCAACCATGGGGAAGGTTCTTGGGTTTTGCCACCACCGGGCTATACAGGGGTGACACGAAAGGGTACCGCTAATGCGCTCTTTGACAGATATTGATTCCTCCGCTTTGTGGCGGCTCTCTGTGTGAAGCCATTACTCTTGCGCACGTCTCGTTAACGACCACCAGGTGCAGCTGTCCTGCGGTTTAAGGCTGACATGAAAGGAACTGGACTCTCTTTTCCGTGGGAACGGTGCTCTCGGGGAGGAAACATCACAATTTTGAACCTGCCTGCAACGATGATCGCTTTTTAAATGCACCTGTCTATAACGATAGTGTTATCTCTTTAGAAAGCTGGTACAGTACGATCCAGATTTTTTGTTCTTGGAAAACAACACCCCATGGTCCAGAATGTGAGATAACAGGGGAATCGGGTCCTGTTGTAACGAGGAGATGGGAGTGGAGGGGAGGCTAGTGATTGGAATGTGCATAGATGGTTGTTGTCTCTGTCTCCGACTGGCCTGTTAGCTAGTGCATAGGAGTGACCACTTGTTCCTTGAAATTCGCTTTCGATGTGTGACCTTGAATCTAGGATGGCGCGTCGTAAATCACTGGCATTTGAAGAAAAACTACAAAAAATTTCGAAAATCAATCCAAATCTAAAGCAAGTGGATGGTGTAAAAAAAAAAAAAAAGGATTTTTCAGCCGACCTTAGCGACTTCTTTTGGAAACAAATAAAGAAATTGAAGATTTGGTTTTGGATGTGTCAAAGCTTCGAATCTACGTTACCGCGGCGCGAAACATTGTCATTTGAAGACCTTACGTAAAACGTGGATAATGCCACGAGATAAAATTGTGCCTACGTCTTTTTTTGTGCATACTTTTATCGTTAGTAGAGAGGTTAACAAAAATTTTCAATTTGAGGTAATTTGAGGTTTTTCAAAAACGTTTAAATAATTTAAAGTATATAAGATGCAATTTCATATCAGCGATTATTTGTAAGATGAAACAATAAGCACAATAGAATATGTTAGCGCATTAATACACGCACACGTACATAAACATTGGAAGCGCAAATGTTCAAACTGTCCATAACGATAACCTGTCTATAACGATATTTTTTCTAGGTTCCTACAATATCATTATAGACAGGTTTTGATACTGTAGTAGGAGAGCTTTCACCTGTCGAAATGCCTTGATGGGGTGAAAGTGCCCTTCAAGCGAGTAACGCTTGAATTGGTCAATCTGGAAGTCATAGTCATCAAATTCGTAGCTTAATGAAAACTAACTTCGTGCACCCTTCAGAAAAATTTCGACTACACTAAAGCACCTTTTAGACGCCTTTCAAGAGACCGACCTGAAACGTCGTGTAAATGAATCGAAATTTCACTCAACAACTTGGATTATTACGAATTTCATGTGACTACTGCAAATTCATTAAAGACGCAACGCAACATGGGCAACCCTATTCACTTACTAAGCTTCCTAAACCGCACATGAAAGGCCTCCTCCGGAAGAGGATGCTTGAGGAGTGGCAAACCTCATGGAAGAATGGCGATACAGGCAGGAAAATCTACAACATCGTGCCCTCAGTTAGTCTCCGTCCCACTAACTGGATTAGAGAGGATGTTATCTTCTTCTCTCAACATGGACCTTTCCCTGCCTACCTCAAAAGGTTTCACCTGTCTGACAGCGATTACTGCAGTTGTGGTGGAATTGGCACGGCACTTCACTATGCCACGGAGTGTATTTATACAGTGTCTTGGCATACGAGGAAGCCAGCGCCAAACTTCAAACAAGAATGGCTGATAAGGTCGCCAATAACCTCGTCTCCAGACAGAGAATTCGTGGGATTATCAAATTCATGAACGAAAACAGAGATCTTTTCCGGCCTCCCTAGCCTTCAACATCCCAGCGAGCTGAACTAAGTAGCTCAATTGCCGGACATCCCCCCTTCAAATAAAAGAAAGGTATTTCGACATCTAAAGAAAAGAAGATTATTACGAACTAATAGTGTAAAAGTGAAAATGCCTGTGCTGTACATAGTGTATATATTTCCTTCTTTTTGTTTTTCTTTTTCTCAAATAAAATTCCCGTGTCTTGCCCATCAAACCATTCAGTGACCGGTCTGGTCACGGGTACGGAGGTAAGGGTCGGCGTTCTGTTCTGCAGATTCATTTAAAGATATTAATTTTAAAGTTTTTTAAGACAGTGCTAGTATAATACTACATAGTGTGGAAATCAATATTCAGATTTTAAAATTAAACATTTGTCACAAAAGGGAGAAAAATCATAACTTTATCGCATGTCTTGAGTACTAATTATGAATGTCTAATATGATTTATGTGCAGGCAGGTAGACGTATAATTAGGAAAATCTTTAACCGTCGTCTGAGGTGCTGATTGTCTGCGAGTATTAAGTACATCATTATGAATCGAATTAAGTTCATCGGATGTTTTACTCACGGTTTCTCACGACGAAAGAAATAAGTTTTCCAATGGAGTCTATTTCGCCTTTGAAGGGAAGTGGAACAATTTCCCCACCATTGCTTAAATGAGCACCAGGCAGTTTGTCATTAATTCATCAATTGTGAGTAATTACGGAGTCGTGATATCAGAAACACAGTTCACATGCTAGAAAGGAGGAAATTTCCACGTTTAATAACGGGAGAAAACGACGTATAACCGATGCTTTGCGTCGTATAACCGAAATACTTTATCATTACAATGAATCCGAATGAATTGGGACTCTGATGAAAAGACGTATAAATGAGAAACGTATAAACGGTGCTTTACTGTACTTTAAATTGCATGCCGCTAGCTGGCACCGCAGCGCCATTTTTCCCCTATCAGCCTAGATATGATGTATGGTTCTTTTCTCCCCTTTTTCTGACACTGGCGTAGCGGGGGTAAGTGGCGCCCGGGTCACAATACGATTTTTTCGCCCCCAGCACCGTCATCGACGACGATCATCAGTGTCTAAGCCTCTGCAAACTGATTCTCGGGGCGTGGCACTTCTACGCCCCCTCGTGTATTTGACTTCAAAAAGTGACGTCAACGCATAATAACCGTGGACAGTGGCGTAGCGGGGATAAGTGGCGCCGGAAAAATTGAAGAGCAAAAAAAAAGTCACCTGTTCTCAAATTTTTACTTTTAAGGATATTGAAAATTACATTTAAATACATTTTTCGGTTCAATTTAAAATAAAATCAATACAGTAAATTTTAGGCGCCTTCAGATCAATGACGCCCCTGGGCTACAGCGGCGTGGGGGGGGGGGGGGCCGCCCCGGGCGCCGCTTGAAAAATCAGACATGTTGGGAAACAATTTTATAACGAAGGCAGATGGAACTAGTTCAATGATTGTGTACATAAAAATATATACCTATCACAATTAATTTATATTTTTATCCTTTCTTCCAGAAAATTGCCGGTCTGTGAAAAAAAGTCTGGTGGTGGACGTGCAATTTTTCGCAACCTACCTGCAGAGATAAATGGTGTCAAGCGACGAATTGCGATATTTAATCAATTTTTCCCCCTAGAATTCATTTTATTTTATTGTGAGGTTTATGTAACTTGTAAAGCAAGGGCGGCATACTGAAAATTCGCCCCGGGCGGCAAAAGTCGCAGCTACGACACTGTAATTAGCCCATTGGATAAGAAGGCCTTGCAAGTATCGTGTAAATTTTGAATAATTTTCCTTGGAATTTTTTTCACGTATTCGAATAAGAGGCTTGCTTGCAGACCAGTGAGGTCTTTTTGCAGTTGGCTCACTGATTCACGAGGTAACTTTGTCTTAGAGTATTTAGGTTGCAGTAAAAAAGAACGAAAAACTGAAATCAACCCTACTGAAGGTGACCTACAATTAAATGTTTTCTTATTTCACTTTGTCTTGATATTTCTCACGCAAAGACTGCTCATACAGAGATTGAATTTAAATCGGTTAAAAATAATATCTGGCTTTGGAAGTTGGGGAGGGGAAATCCCCCCCCCCAGCATCGTCTAATCCGGCCCTCAACACCTCCGTCCCGCTAAGGGCCTTACACCCTTTCGGGTAGGTCGGGTCGGTGTGTGTTCCTTTTCTGTCACCCTGCATACCGCGCACAATTCAAACCCTTGTCACTCTCTCCCTGTCTGGGCCGGCTGACAAGAATATTCTTAGTAATATGTCGCCAAAGCTGGTTTAAATATATGAAATGTCTTTCTATATAATTTCGAAATCTTTCAATATAATGGACTAATCGTTAAATTGACAAGGATTATCACCCTATATTTTGGCGGCATTTGGCTCCACTTGGCGAACGTTTATGTTTTGTATCAGTTTAAGTATAGCTAGCTATGCAGCAGTGTAAAAAAACAAAGTCCCAATGCGATTTATTATTAGAATATCAACTTTTCATGTGGAACTTTTTGGAGCAGTTGGCTTATGATTAAAAATCACCAAGATTACATAATACTGAATAAATTGAAGCTCATTGTTCCTTTTATTAAAGATTTCGTAAGGTGTTCGAGGCAAGGTATGGACTTGTATAACACATTTAGCATTTCCTGAACTGAACTTTCTATTTAAAGAGCATTGAACCCCTTAAAGGTCATATTGATGTGCATCGAGTCATCGCATTTTTAGTCTTACAAACTAAAATTGAATCATTCATTAGCATTATAATTCTACACAAAAATTACGTAGAATCCACAAGCATCTCAAGTATTCTACGCCTTCTTCGATGAATGGAAACGACAGCCCCTTCGATTAGACAGCAAAGAAAATGCGACCCTTCAGGGGTTAAATATCTTTTTAAGGACTCTTCTTTTGAGGTGTAGGAAATGCAAGTATTTTATTTTTAGTTATTGTTTGTGATGGACGTACATATTGAAAAACAATGCTTCCGAAATTTTTTGTTTATTTATGTAAAAAATTCCATTTCTTTCAATAAAGTGGCTAGGGCCTTTGGATGGGGGGTCGCTTTGATTAGGGAGGTGCGGGTGTCTGTGGATTGCGAAGGCTCTGGTTTTGGTTTCTGGTGGGGTCTCGGTCCTTGAAGGGGGTGATTTGGTTGCTTAATCCACCCTGCGCCCATTAAATTGAAGATTGGTTGGTTTGGTTTAGTTATATTAACGTCCCGTTTTGAAGCAACACGAGGGCTATTTTGGGAAGGACCTCGTCATTTTGAACCACGGTCAGATGACGCATTAAACTGATGAAATAACTCTTCTAGTTATAGGTATCGGGGGTGAAAGGTGGCGTTATGTCAAGAATATTCGTCGGCACAACCTTTCAATTCGACTGGTCCTTGCGACGAATGCGGCTCGGAATATTTCTAATTCCAATTCTCCTTAGGCCGCGGTGGCCTGGCGGTACGGTCTCGGCTTTGGGGCCGGAGGGTTCCAGGTTGGAAACCCGATTCCACGGAAGATCCGTCGTGTTTTGGGCCTGTTGCACGTTAAATCATACGTAGGTGGCCAAGCATCTTCCCGTCGATGTGGCGCCCATAACCCACGTCCGCCGCCTCACCCATTTTAGAGTCCACAAGGATGCACGGGTTGTGATCTAGCCTGCAGTTTTTGCACAGGAGGAGCCTGAACACTTCCTGGTTAATTGGATTCACCTGTATTATATATATATATATATATAGCAGTGGATCTAAATAATCCTAAACTATCCAAGTCTTATTTTCCTTTGTTCTTCTGAATAAAGTTCCACAAATACCCACCCAACCGACAGGCAGTCGCCCTGGCTCCGAGTTCGGGGGCGTGCTGTGGTGGAAGAAAGTGGATCTAAATGCCTGGGCCCAGGTTGCGAGGCAAAAATGACGCTGGTTAACTCTTTTGGAAACATTTAAGACATATTACAAACATTAAACACAAACATTAACGTGCAAAGGATGTATATTTGCATTAATTTCTAACAAATGAATTTTTTACAAAGGGGTTTCGGATTTGAGCATTTTCCAATTCGCAAGTCTTACTGAACCTTTAGTGTCGGCGTTTCATAACCACGGGTGGCGCTGTTCTTATTGCGCAGGCGCATTTGTCAGTTTTTACTTTCTTGTATACGAAGCATACAAAGAGAAAGTACTGTAATCGTCAAAAAATTCGAACTCCAGATTTTGACGAATCTCCACGTTTTAGACCTCCATGAGTCCGAAATACACAATTTCGGAATCATGTCTGTCTGTGAACACGATAACTCGAAAACTATTACAGCTACGGGGATGAAATTTGGTATGCGTCGTTTAAACATAATTTGTAGATTTCTATCACATTTTGGACAAAATCCGTCAACGGGATGTCTGTCTGTCTGTATGACCGCGGTCATGCGAACGCTATAACTCAAAAACTTGAATAGCTATATGGATAAAATTTGGTACATAGTTTTATCGGCATGAATGTAGGTCCGTATAAAATTTTGAACCAAATCCGTCAACGGGTTGACTGTCTATCGGTCTGTATAATCGCATACTTGTTAAGCATTCGTTTCAAAACTGATCTCCATGCGCATGCGTACTTAGCAATCTCTGGTACCAAGCGGGAGGATTACGTCACTTTGTCCTCGAGACGGAGTTTGTGATAGATATGTTTGATCTCCGGTTTTGTTTTCGCTCGCTCGTATAATAGCGTATCTTGCTGGAGTGTGATGGAAAATAAATATTGCTAAGTTTTAATACATAGGCATCTCTTTTTATATGATTCTTCACTTAAATATTTTACAATCACTATAATCTGCAATGAAAAACCTTCTGATAATCGTTGCATTCTGGATTACAGTAGGTTCGATTTTTTTTATCCACGCAAGGGGAGGGGAAATGACAAATTTTTTAGCAGTATACGAGAAAGTTTAGGGGAGGCCACTCCCACTGTTTTTTTATTCCGCTTGAACATGGTGCCCTTTTAATGGTTTCAATGTTTGGAGCAGAGGAGGAGCTAGTGGGGTGTCCGGAGGAGGCAGGGCCCCACTGCAAGGGATGCTGTGCCCTCCCGTCGGGCAAATTTTTGTACTCCGTTGACGCTACTCAACTAATGGATAAATAAAGATTTGGCGAAAATTTGAGAGGATCATCACTACACATTGCCCTTTTACAGCAGGTCGGGCCCTCCCTGTCGGGAAGACCGTGCCTCTCCCCGTAAAGGGGGGGGGACTCTAACGTCACTCCTGGTTTGGCGAGTTGGTACCATTCAAGCATTTGTTATTACCGCGGTTACCAACATGACGAAATTTTATTTTTCGTCATTTTGGTAACCGAAAGACATTAAGTGTAATTTTGTTAATACTTATAAAAGCAGACATTTAATTGCAATCTTGATAAAAGCAGAGATTTGTGTAAATAATCGGCATTCGAGATATGTATATGTGTCTAAACATTTAAAGGCTGTGATGTAAAACGGATCTTATATTAATCTAATCGTCCCGTTTTCTCGAGGACTGCTTTATTTTACTCGGCTTCAAGACCCCAATCACAACCCAAAGGAATTTTGAGTATGTCTCGAAATTTTATTTTTCATCAATTTCGACTGAAATGGGAAAAATGTAATTTTGATTAAAAAATCATATACAAAAAAAAAAAATACTAGAAAAACTAGAGAAAAAAATCTTTCTAAGTTGAAACTGATTTATTTTCTAAAACTAAAAAAGATAGCTTTGGATGGCTTTCTGCACCATGAGGATCGAAGCAGCGAAAAAGTGTTCCGTTGGGCGTCATTATAACAACTCGGCCAAGAATTTCAGCAAGGTAGCGAGAAATAATTGTTAGCCATTCGTCCTCCGTTCGTAACTTAATTTAAATCGAAATTCTGATGAAATTTCAACAAATTCAGAGAGGTGCGTTGGGGAAAAAAAGGCTTCCTAAATTGAAATTAATTTATTTTCCAAAAATAAAAAGATAGTCTTAGATGTCTTTCTGCACTTCGGATATCGAACCGGAGAAAAGATAATCAGTCAGGCGTAGTTAAAACAACTGAATACGTGACAATGCGTCAGAGAAGCATTGCATTAAAATTTGAACCAAATACTTTAAATATCTGAGAAGATATGAAAATCTGTAGTAAATAATTTTTTACTGCCCATACGAGAAAGGGAGCATAATTTTTCTTTCACTACTTCAGAGCCAGATATATAGTACAACTTATCTAAAAATTTCAGCTCAATACCGTTAAGAATCAGAAAGATATCGGAATTTTCTCCAGCGCTGTTTTCTTTTAAATGCTATCTGCTGCCTCCAGATAGCTTTTGCGCACTCGTGTTCCTATGTCAGTGACGAATCTGGGGGGGGGGGGGGGGGCGCAGCGGGATGCCCCCCCCCAGAGCTAACAAAATTCTTGATTTTATTTAAAATCACTACAACTGTTTGTTCTTAATTTTCATTTTAAAAAAATAAGAAAATCGGGATAGCATTGCTTTTTGGCTTGACAGGGTCGAAAATTTTCCTAGTTTTCTAATCATTCCACTTGTACTTGTAGCGTTGATGCGGTCGAAGACATTTTTTGGCTAGTTATTTAAATGTATTTTTTATTAAATTATCGAAAGTATTGTGTTCTTCATGATTCTTATTGTCAGGTGAGGAATGTCTGCAAAGTTAGTGTTTTGGTTTGCATAAACCATGAGGTTTGATATTCGTCACGACGATACGAAATTTTTATGACTTCAGCCCCCCCCGCTTCCAGAATCGAATGCTGTATTCGCCACTGTCCTATGCTGTTTTGGATGCTTATCGTTTGCCTGACCCCCCTCTTGAAGTTTGTGCCAATATTTATGGGACACCCAGTATATATAGTACATGGTGTCGAGAAATGTTTTTTTAATGAGGAACGAGAATTCTCTAATGGAGTCGAATGGTCTCTAAAAGAAGGTCAGGGTTCATACTGTATATATGATAGTAAAATTCAGGAGTTTCTAAGGATTTTTTCAGGAGTACAGTACAGAAAATTCAGGGGGTAACGTGAAAAAAAATCAATTGTAGGGGAGAAGAGGGTAGTGTGGACAATTTTTATAAAAATTGGCAGAAAAGTATACTATTAAGTATCAATTAAAAGTATTAATTCTCCCATCTTTCCCGATTGTGGTGACTCGGTACATGTGCGATAGACTCTTTCGGCGCTAAGTAAGGCCAAAAGTAAGAATTCCGGATTCCAGCGACTTTCTATCAATAAGGAAAAACGGAAACGTTTATGTTTTATCATAATTTTATCCTTTGCCCTTCGATTGTAATTATTCAGGAGACAAAAAGAAATATCAGGAAAAAAAAACTACAATTTTCAGGAGTTTTCAGGGCCCTTAGGAAAAAAAAGCAAAATTCAGGAGTTTCTCAGGAATTTCAGGAGGAGTACGAACCCTGAAGGTGGAATGACTTCTTCACGTTCTTCTTCATAATATTATTCCACCTGCTTTCTAGGAAGAGTTTCCCTCTCAGCAAGAACGAGGAAACGAATGGCTGAGGCAGAAAATTTGATAATTTTAGAAGAGAGAAAAACGATGTGTAACAGAAGCTTTGCGTCGTATAAACGAAGTTCTATATCACTAAATAGTTACGAATGAATCGGGATTGTGATGGAACGACGTATAAATGAGAAACGTATAAACGGTACTTTAATTTAAAAAAATTTTTTTTTCTCTATAATTGAGAGAGATTAAAGTCAAAATTAACAAATAAAAAAAAATCATTGAAAGATTGGGGCAATTGAAACTGGTGCAGAAAGTTGAAAAAACCAGCGGGAGTGGTCTCCCCTAAACTTTCTCGTATACTTCACAAAATGTGTCATTTTCCCTCTCCCTAGGGTAGCCATGCGTCCCGTATATAAGGGTCTGTCACCGTATTTCACTACTCATTCCCGTATTATTATGTGTTCCGTTTTCTTCCTAAACTCTGTGTCATTACAATTTTAAATTATGGCAACCTTCCTTTCCCCTCGTATAAAAAAATTCGAATCTACCTGTATCGTCTCGTAACCCAGAACATAATGTTTATCCACTTGTTTCGCGTCAAGGTCACGCTCGCCAAAACAGAAGTAGCGCTTAAGTAAACCAGTACGCATGCGCACGAAAAGCGGATTAACAAGTATGCGATTATACAGACCTACAAACAGTCAATCCGTTGACGGATTTGGCCCAAAATTTTATACGGACCTACATTTATGACGATAAAACTGTGTACCAAATTTTATCCATCTAGCTATTCAAGTTTTTGAGTTATAGTGTTCGCATGACTTCGGACATACAGACTTCCCTTTGACGGATTTTGTCCAAAATTTGATAGAAACCTAAAAATTATATTTAAAGGCCACATACCGAATTTCATCCCCGTAGCTCTAATAGTTTTCGAGTTATCGTGTTCACAGACAGATAGACATGATTCCAAAATTGTGTTTTTCGGACTCAGGGAGGTCTAAAACGTGGAGATTCGTCAAAATCTCGAGTTCGAATTTTTTGGCGATTACAATACTTTCTCTTTGTGTACTTCGTATGAGAGAAAGTAAAAATGAAAGAGATTGTGAAACGCTGTTCTTAACACAAGCGACATTCAAAACTTATGGCAGCGGAGAGCAGGCATTGCTCAAGGTGACTTAAAATTCTTAAGCAGATTTCCAGATGGCTGTGAGACTGCGCGAGAGTTTTCGAACGAAAAATCCTTCACTCCCCAATCCAAGTGACATCAGAGATTGAGTAACAGAGCCTGCGGCTCAGGATCTGTTTGTTTACTAATAGCCTGAGAAGAAGAGAGGGAGGAAAAAAAAAGAAAAAAAATCGAAACAAACGGCATCCTTCGGGGTTTTGACACAAACAGCTGACTTTCTGCCCTTCTTGCGGGGTTGCCAGACCGCTCCGTTAAAGCCTCCGTCGCCAAGAGACCGCGTACTTTCGCTCGCCAAAATGATCAATCTCGCCAAGGGGATGCTGTCGCCTTTAAGGCCAGAGGTTCTCAATACGCGCATCCGATGTTGATCCCCAACTTAAGGGATTAAAATGGAAAGAATTTTGTTTCCCTCGACTTGTGTGAAAAGTGCAAGTTGTTCGATGGGACTCACAGAAAATGAAACGTGGTTGACTTCTGGGTAGCAGTGACAGAAGTTCACCAGGCACTCGCTTCTTAAGCAATAAAATACTGAATTCCTTTCATAAACACAGAAATCGAGGAAACAATATTCTCGTCTTGCGCATGTAGGGGAGAGCGGGGTAAACCCGTGTACCCTCGATTCTGTCCCTATTATTTTCCCTATCCAGCAGACAGATACTGAATGACACTCTACTAGTCAAGAAAAAGGAACAGTCATAGTGGCGTGTTGCAGCTGTTGATTTCACTGTATCTGTGAAGGTTTATTTGTTTTAAGATGTCGACTTTCAAATTTTCATTTGATTTTAAACTATCCTCATTACACTTGTAAAAACTATATTTAGACCAGCTTACTATACGTTTACTGAGGATTTATAGCCTATCAAACAATAAGGATTTACTCCAATAATTGCGCGGTTCTATTTCGTTTTTCACAACATCTGCATTCGGGGTAAAACCGGACACTCCAAGTGGCGTAAGGCTGGGACAGTCGGTATTGATGATTCCTCCGATGAAGACGATCAAAACACATGATTGTTGTTTGTTTATATTTTAATGATGTATTTTCTAAATTAAATAAAGAAGAAGGGTTAATTCAATGTTAAAACTGTCTTAGCTGTGCCCACAAAAGCTGCAGTGGCGCGGAGGAAGAAGACAACTGCTCTACGTGCGAATTTTGAAACTAATATTCTTAAATTGTCACATAAAGTAAAAATGATTGCAACTTTTCCACTGAAAATAGAGTTTTCCTAATATCCCATAACGTTAACACGAGTTCCCGGTTTTACCCCACTAGTAGTTTGACTTTTTTATAAAACAATTATTGATAAAAAAAAAAGTAATGAATCTGCGCTTTTTCTGGAATTGTACTCCGATAAACAATGAACATTTTACTAAAATTTGACAAACTCTCTGTCGAATATTTTAGCTCCAACAGGCCTTCGAACCTTAGCTACCCGGTTTCACCCCACTGAAATGTTGGCGTGGCATGGAAGTTTGGTGAGGGGGTGCCAGATCAGGTGTCGTCCTCGTCATCTGACAGCGGTTCAAACTGACGAGGCCCATCCCAAAATAGCCCTTGTGTTGCTTCAAAACGGGACGTTAATAAAACCGAACCAAACCAAACCTGACAGTGAAATGAATTGGCGTTCCTCTCGAATCACGGTGAGATACTGTTAGCTTTCATTACCAGTTAACGCAAAATTATTTCATTTGTTTGGCGTTAAAAATGGAATAAAATGTAAAATAAAAAAATAAACATACAAATACTATTAAGTTTAATTCGAATCGTTTGACTCTTCAATTAACCTAAGTACTCAACATGATTAATAAAAACTTCTTTCCACGAAGGAGATAGTTGCCGGGGTGTGACAGGAAGAGTTACGCAAAATTTAAAAATCCAATCGAGGGATACTGGAGGGAATAAAAGGTCGCGAAAAGCTGTTTTTGGACTTGGAACGTCCCAGCATATCAGATGAAGCCAAAAGTTTCATTTTGACGTGAAAACGTCTTTCCGCTCGTTACAGTGATAGTCGGTCGGTCGAACTTTCTTGTGTGACAAAATACCGTCCAATTTGAATCGCTAATAACTGCGAGACTAATAATGCGAAAAGAACGGTTGACTCCACAACGGATAGATCACATGTGTAAAGGTTTGTCGCATAGTGTTTGTTATGCCTGGGCCGTCATCGTACCAGTGTAGGCGCATGCGCGTGATTGTTATCAATTAGCTTTATGTAAGGTTATAAATAAGTGTAGCGTGGAAAACCCGTTTAGCTAGGATATTGATTCTAATTGTTATTTTAAAGAGATTGAGGAGTCTTACTAAGACCCAAAGTGAGACAATAAAAATATTTATCAGAATATAAGTAAAAATCGGTATTAAATTGAAAATTTCAAACTCCGCATGTGTTTTCATTATAACATGCAGAGTTTTCTTTCGAATTGTACGAAACTTACAGAATACTTGACAATACGTAAAGGAAACATTGTATTAAAATTTGAATTCAAAAATTTAAATATTACCGGAAATATGAGCATTTGTAGTAAATAATGTTTTACTGCGCATACGCGAAATGTAGTTCTATATACTGTCAACAGATGGCGCCATCAAAAGCTACTCTAAATAAAACATAAGAAAGACGCAGTTCGGGTCCGCTCCGTAGATTTTTGCGTGGAAACGTCGGGATAAAATCATAAAAGAAGAATTTCTTATTAATATGTAATTTAATTATCAGTCTCTTTAATACAATATTTACGCAGAGTTGTATAATGGTTACAGAATAGATAAATCACAAGTTTAGAGCATGTAGCAAGGGTCTGTGGTAGCTAGTGATTTATCTATTCTGTAACCATTATACTACTTTGTATAAATATTGTATTAAAGAGATTGATAATTAAATTACATATTAATACGTTACGATTGATTGTTTGTGATTTGTTCCCGATTATGCTTTATGTTTTATGATTTTATCCCGACGTTTTCACGAAAAATCTACGGCAAGGACCCGAACTGCGCGTTTCTTATGTTTATATATATATATATTAATATATATAAAAGGCCAGACGTGGAAGTAACGCGGTCACGTGGTTTGGTTTGGCTCCTGCCAAAGAGGGGGAGATCCAGACGGTCTGTCTACGTCTACAAATTAGCACACACGGAGATACTGTTTTGATTCTTTCATTAACATGATCTTTCAGCATTTTTTGTTTGCTTTTTTTTCTCTGAGGAAACACTGAATCTTTTTGCTAAATTTCTCTTTTTTTTCATTTTATGTTGATTCATCGACGGGCGTGCAGCTCCTTTAATATTAAATAGAAGTTATGAAGTTATGTCATTTGCTTTCTTTATATTTCATTCATCCAGGCAGAACAATTTAGAATAGTTTAGTTTTTGTTAAAAAGGTTCTTCCTTTTTCGAACTTAATTTTGGAATTGAATATTTATTTTATATTTAATCTTTTCTCCTTAATCGTTCTTACGCTGAAAGGCTTCTTTTACTTAAATGTTTGCATTCATCAGTTCAGCATTTTTTTTTTTTTAAATTTTGTATTCGGTATTGCATTTTTTCCTGTTAGTGGATTTAGCAGTATTTTTACTCGGAAAAAACAAAAAGTGAAATTATTGTCAATTGCTTGTCCGGCCCGAACAAAAGCGGGGCCTTTTGCAAAGTTGATTTGCGGGGCCTTGAAACTAATTTCGCAAAACAAAATAATAATTTATTGATTATTAGACTGCACATATTGAAGAGTTGTACCACGTGGCATCTTTGTATTTTGAGGAGAGCAACCATCCCATCTTCGTTCTTGATGTTTCTCATTCTTTAATTTTCTTAAATAATTTCAGAAAAACTTCTGCTATTTTTATCATTCGGAAAATCGTAGTTTTTTTACTTATGTCGCGCTAACTTGTATGATAGCCGTTCTAAATTTATCATTTATAGTTTCAGGCCAAATACCAGGATGTATGAAATCGCTATTTCGTTTTCAACTCTTTGTCGATCCTGTTGAAACTGCGATTCTCGGACCAATTCATCTTCTTCTTAATTCGATGCTGACAAAAAAATCCACTGTCTATAGATTTCCCTCTGCTTCATAATTATCTTTCCGACGACTTGAAATGCGCACATATACCCCAATAGCACAGAAATATCATAATATTTTCACAATGTTATACAATATTATGAACACCGAGCAACACCGAATACCGTAACAAAGTATTGTATTGTATGTATCAGTATTTCCGATATAATAAATTTGCACAAATAATATAAAAACAATGCTTTCTATAAAAATCTTCATTTTAACTCGGGACATCACTCGATTGGATGTTTTATTTCAAAAAACTCCACTGGAGCAATTATTCTTTAAGATGCTGAATATTATATCATACAATATTTTATTTTCTACATTTATCAGCGTTTCTCAATATTTTAAGGCGAAGTAATTCTTACCCCGACAGATGACAACATGATCATACTGTAACACTACATTTATCAACGTTGAATCATAAGTCCGAAAAAATATTTTGCAAAATGTTCATTTGAATAATAATGTTTACACAATCATTTTGTTTTAATGTATATAAAAGGCGGGCCAGACCCAGCTAAGGAAGTTAACCATAAAACAGGTCTCACATATGAATTATCTATTGTTCTGTGAAAAAAAATTGAGTGTTATTCTCATAAAAATATGCACATGATTTATTGTTGCGAATCTTGTATTTTATTTTCAATCAATATTGTAATTATAAATGTTAAAGGTGTCTCGTAATACATTGAATGAGGAATAACTAAATTTCAAAATTATTTTAAAACCTTTCAAACATATAAAAACCTTAATAAACCTTATTGCCTTGATTTAATAAACTAGCAAACTTAGATATAAGAGCTAAAATTGCTTCCTCTTTGACTTCAAATTTCATTTTGAACTCGAAATTGTTAAAAGATAATTTAATTAAATAGACTATTCAGAAGTAATTGTGGTTGTGCATGAAATTTCGTAGAGATCCGAACTCTGCAACTACATTTTATTATCATCATATTCGTTAAGGTTTCTGCTGCAGGTCTCTCTGGTCCAGTGGTAAGGTGCCGGTTTGGCAAGCAAAAAGGGCCCCGGGTTCAAAGCTCGCTATAAGTAGAGGTGTTCAAAAAATAATAAAGTGTTACCCAGAAGTTCATTATTATATAATATTATTCAGTATAGTGCAATATTACTTAAAATGGTATAATGTTATATGACATTATCCAATATTGAAAAAGTTTTACACTGTTTCAATATTGGGAAAAATATTGTATGAGTAAAATATTATTTTTGCGAATTTTATGATATTAGACAATAGATATGCGACAATATTATGTACTACCTGGGTACTATATATTCGTATTTCTTATTATTTTTATTTTAATCCGCATGTAGTATATTCGAATTAAAATAAAAAAAAAAAATCCCTTTTCGGCAAGCTTGAAGGCAAAGGCAGATTCCTTTACGTTAATGTTACAAAAGTCATGAAATATTACATATTGATCAATACAGACATAGCCAATGACTTTATTGTTTCTACATATTGCAATATTTACGCTGTGATTCTGTTTTCATGTCATTTAATTTTTTGCTATATCAAAGTTTTATCATTCCATTTTTCATTCCAAAAAGTTGTGATAGATTTATCGGTCAGTACATTGGTCAATTTTTTTATATCTCAGCACATAATCATTCAACAGGTAGGAGTCATAAAGAAATAAACATCTCAGCAGTGCAAATATCTCCTAGATAACATTAAGCCAGCCGATCTGAAACAGTAACAAGAAATTGACTCTTGACACGAAAGAAAAAAAGACTCTAGATTTAAAAATTAATTTATTTAATCTAGGTTACAATATAATTGTGCGCACATTACTTTGTCATATGGTAAAATCACATGACATGAAACACTTAAATACTACTAAAATGGGCTCATTTAGAGAACTCCCTGGTTACAGAAATAATAGTCACTAAATTCTTAACATATAAGAGAATAAAATTATTAAACATTCTGTGTGGCAAATTTAATACGTGTTTTAAAAGCATAGGATATGAATGCAGCCAATTTGAACAGTAAATTTAAATCTCCATCGACGGTGAAAACCAAATACTCAGACAGAAAATCCCAAAACAATTTTAAAGTTAAGGAGATATTTTTTCAATATCAAAAAGGATAAAGAGAACTCTTATTTAAATAGCTATCGTTTTTGGCTACTTTATATTGATTTTATTAAACAAATCATGGTCCCGCCATTTCTAGTTAAATATCAAATTAAAGTATTCTGTCAAAAAACCTATTATCAAATTAACTATTAAAATTATTTGATTAATTAAAATTAACTATTTACTTAATTAAAGTTAAAAATTAATTGTTACAGAACTTCACTAAAACCTTTTTCATGACTCATACTATATGCCAGTAATCTTTATCTTATAATTATCTAATAATTATATTAATTTAAATAAAAGTCACTGTGGCTATGTATGTATGTTCCACATCTCCTCCTAAACCACTGGACTGATTTCAATCAAACTTTTTATTTAAGAAAAGAGAAAGGTCACCTTAAACTTTTCAAAGCCTAAAAGATGCTTAAAATTTCACTTAATTAAAAATTAAGCAAGGCGTTTTTCCGCGATAAACATTTTCGTAACAATATTCTTGTTGATCAAAAATAATACGAAGAAATGTTTCCAGAAGGAAAAATGCTAAAAGAAAATTTTGAAAGTAGACGATTTAACAATTTATATCGGGACCAGCTATTGATTTATTTTCACGCTTTAAATTAATGAATAATTAAATAGTCAATTTAATTGTTTCAAAATATTCATTAAAACCTTTCATTGACTTTAGTAATTGTTAACAAAATTTGAAGTACCTATATAACAAATAATAACGTATGAAGTAAACGGATGTTTTTAAAAATCATCTGGTGCAATTGATATTCTCATTTTAATTGAAAACGTTTTAATAGTAATTTTTAATTACTATTAATAGTAATTAATAATTACTATAGTAACAATACAATAGTAATTTTTACATTGAAAATATTAAACATGAAAAAACTTTAATTCAGAGCAAAGTCTGGTATATCAATTAACAGTTATAATTAACAAAATTTAACAAAGATATTAACTATAAATTAATTATATATTATACCATATAAAATGTGAAAGTGAATGCGGTTGATGGGAACTCATAACTTCTAAGTAATTCTTGCTGTCAAAAAACTTTCAGTATAAAAGTAGTTTGTTATGATAAGGTGATAATTCCCCTAATTGAAATTTTCTTTTTATCTTCAATCTTAACGAAGCTATGGGGACAAGCCGTTCCAGTTACGTATTGCTCAACATGTTTCCCCGCCGTTCTATTTACGACTAGGAAAAAAATTTTCACTAATTAACGAATTATCACCTATGATAGCAAACTTTATAGATGAAGTTTTTTGTCTGCTAGAATTGTTTAAAAGTTATGAGCTGAAAGCATAATTCACACCCCCCCCCCAATTTATCTT
>BGPR01027783.1:0-20469 GCA_013235015.1 Araneus ventricosus
ATATAATATAATATAATATAATATAATATAATATAATATAATATAATGGTTACTGTGAGGTATAAAAGTGTGATTCCAAAGAAGACAGAAGTCGTTGACGAAAGATAAACAGTTTCCTTATTTGATTCATAAGTGTCAGCTGAATAGGGTAAAATTTAGAATAATATCAAGCCATGATTAAAGATATAGACGTAAAGCGCAGTCACCGGCGACGAAGGAAAAAAGCCACGTCGAAACGGGCGTCTGATAGGAAGGCTACATGGTTTTAGAAAGAGGAAGTTGCACCATCGCAGCAAGATTAAGTAGTATTGCCAAAGAGGGGAATTCCCGATCGTTAAAGGATTTCAGCCAGTTAACGTGACAGTTCATTGTGTGTTAGAGCTTAAGTAGAAATAATTTTACGGATTAAATTTTGAGTAGCGCTTTTTAAAATTAGGAAAGTGTTAAATAATTACATATATTAATTTCTTACTATTTTTCAGCAACTGGCTGTTAGATTCCAGTTTATTCATACTTAGAATTGATAAATATGAAATAAACATAATTAATAATGAAATGTTTCTTAAAAGAGTTTTGTTCCCCGAAAATATAATACCCATATACTACTTTTAAGAATTATTTTTGTCAAAAGGCTTACGGTTGAGAGTCTTTCCGGAAACTGCGTATCTGAAGAGTTAATTTCGGTGGATGATTTTCGTTAGTAGAGTCATGAGGTTTAATTAAAATATTTTGAAACTTTTCACAGTTGCTGTAATAACATATTTTACGGATCAAAGATAGAAACTATAATAAAAGACTCTTTTAAAATTATTTCCGCTCCCGTGTCAGCTGGATAATCTGGAAAATTAATAAACTTGTGACAGAAAATCCATTCAATATAATTAATTCTCGAATAAAATCGAAATGCCTTTAATTGGCAGGCATGCGATAGGAATTCTGATATAGGATACTAAACGGCAAAATAGAAAAGATATCTAATATATTTTCCTTAAAGGTTTCGTTTTGTTACAAATTCATCTATGCAATCATAATGTATTTTTAACATTGAGAGAACATATTTTCATTATTCAGAGAGATTTGAAACTTCTATTTCAATTAAAATGTGGTATAAGTTTGTGAGAATAACTCTACTTTCCAACAATTTAAAGAACATAAATGTTTTATTTGTTCCCAGAAATAGAAATGGAAGCATTAAGCTATTTGGAAGAAAATGTATTGCATAGATTATTGATATGCAGAAGTGCTCAATGAAGCTGCAAATTTTTTTATGAATACGGCATTATAAATTTAAGATGGACAAATAATGTTTTTGGCCAGAATACAATTTTTATCGGGTTAGAATTGGAATTGATTTGTCGTTTTTGCTACTGCTTCATCTTTTAAGTGACGGCTTCAGTCTCGAATATAAATTGTGAGAAAATCGAGGGTGGAGCATTTTCATTGGCCACTTCTGTATTAAATATAATTTATTTATTTTTCAAATTAAATTAAAATATGACATAACAAAGCCGCATGTGGACCATGAGCCATAAAACTCACAAATCTACTGCATTCAAATGTAAAACATTAAATTCAATATTTGACGAGCCTTCTGTTCAATCTATTGAACTTTAATAACTTAGGATTAATGGCTTACTTTTTATATTTGAAGATACAAATTGTATAGATTTATAATTAGTAAAACTCTTTTTTTAGGAAAAAGTGCAAAACGCATCCTAAGTTGAAGTGATATAATAAGTAGATGTAAAGGAGAAAAAAACGAATTAATATAATGAAACCTCTGAGGTTAGATTACTAAAACAGAGATGATTAAAATTGAAATTATTCCATAAAAATATTAATTTTTTAAACTTAAAAATACTTTTATAAGATAAACAATAATATAAAAATGAAAAAAAATTATTGGAATGGGGAACTTGCGTCCAGGAAAATTATATTCTTACATATGCACAAATGCAGCATGAAAACTTTTAAAATATTCAGCTTTATTTTCTAAAATCCTGTTAACATGTTGCATAAGCTTATAATGTTTGAATAATATTTATTTTGTTATTAAATTCAAGTATCAAGAGAAGCCAGATTAACTTGAAATAGTAAGTTGAAAAATAGTAATACGATGAAATAAATAACTGGCTTTTAAATTTAATTTAATGAAAGAAAATAAACAAAGATTTCTTTATGTAATATGCATTTTGATTTTCTTATTAAGACACGTCCTTTTGCGTAAACGTAGACTATACAAGGCCGGTATTGTTTAAGAAAACCATTAAACGAATGTTTGGAAGACTATTTAAAGTTTTAAAAAGTAGTATTTCTTACCAGGATCTTTGGCAAACAACTTCATTAAAAAGAAACATTTTATTGAATTTTTCACGAGGGAGCCACTTTTATTCGAATGAGACCCAAATCAATTCCAATAGCAATCAAAATAATTTGATTGAGCAATTTATATTCTCAGTTTTATGTATGAATCCATACATTATCTTATCTATATTTCGAAACTCTAAAATAAAGTAAAAAGAAAAATATTTTATACATATTCACATTCTAAAAGTGTTTTGTACATGCTATATCTTTTTTGTTGAAATATAATGCATATTTCGTTTATTTTACTGTCTTTTACGTACTTTATTTTTTGTATTTTCCTCTTAAAAAGAATGAAAGTCCTAGAAGCAAAAAACGGAACAAAGAAATAATAAAGAATAAATGTTTATGAACGACTCTTACAGAACAGGTCATTTATTTAAAATTGCTTCCTATATTTCTCGCATTATCTTATTATGAAAATGGAACTGAAGATACTTTTTAAGTAGAATGCAATGTATTTTTATTTAACCGTATGAAAAAATGATATATTTTTAAAAGTATAATATTATACTTTTAAATCCTCGTATATAATATTATATAAGAGGGTGATTCAAAAAGTTAGGTAACAAATCTTCTGAGAAAAAAGTTTTATTCACGAAATCAAGCAGATAAACAAAGGTAGAAAGTTACTTCTACATATTACTTTTGCAAATAGTCGTCATGGTCGAAACCGGAATAGAGAAATCAGAGTCCAGGTCGCGGTCCTGTGGTCGAGGGCCTCGTCTCCAGTCAAGTATTGTCACCTCTGCAGACGCTTTGGTGCCTCTTCCCCTTCACGCTTTGTTAGACCGCACCTGAACAAGGAAGCATTGTCATTCCTCAGACGGTTGACGCTGGTCGAAGAATATTCTATTAAATTCCACCTGCAACCCTAAATCATCTTTGTTATTTGGCGACTTTGTTACAATCAGTTTGTTCAAGAATCCTCACCATTTAGCTCCTTTTAAAGAGAAATTTAAATTCACCTCTCTGAACGATATTCAACTGGAATTTTTATATTTCTTCCTTGATGACTTACGAAAATAACATAGTAGAAAAATAATTTTCACACCATCTGTAAATGCAAAATATTATCTTTTCGATTATATAAATTCAATTTGCGTACAGTTTTTCTCCAATTTTTATAAATTCGTAAAAAATAATTTAAATTTAATTTACAACAATACTTTTCATTCTTGCAATGTAATTAAAACCATTTTCATTGTTTAAACGAATACTTAATTGCTTGTTTCTCTTAGATAGTTTATTTTTAAGTTTTTTCAATTTGTGAAGACGATTATGCAAAATATTTGCTGTTGAAGCACATTAATACACACAGAAGACGCATATCAATGTGTCCCGGAGTCTATTCTATCAATCTTCCCCAAGAGCCTTCTAAACTTTAAAAAAAGTGTTTAATTGAAAAAAAACGCTTAAAATCTTCAAGACTTAATATAGTTCAGAAAAATAAACGTTTTTCCTAACTTTGAAGTATATTCCCTGGCAGGAAAACGTAACTAGTTAAAGAAACAACACATACTTAGAGTAAAATTCACTCAGACGAGAAGATTAGTGGTTTGATCCATTTGTAAATTAACTTTTGACTTAACATGGCGGAAAACTATACATGTGCTAAGGGTTGCTGTGGCATATATGTGAGGGGATATGAACTTCTTGAGCCATTCCAATCATCAACAGTTATGAACTGTATCAATGTTCCCGCGTATCAATCTACCCAAACTCCCCCTACTTACTTAGAAATACTTGTGATTACTTGCTTTTAATAATATACAACTAAACTATTTTGAGTAGTTGCATTGAAAAGAAAACTATCTTATTATAGAAGCCACACAGGTGTAATTGGAACACGTACGTTTATCAAAGGTCACTTTAGAATATTCTTTTTTATGAATTTGAAAAAGTACCATTAAATTGTAGCTCAGCGAAGAAGTGGAAAAGAATTCAAAGAATATTTTCATTCGTTTGGCTTTATTCTAGATTTTAAGTACATATACAAGAGAGGAGAGGAGGTGTAGAAAAAAGTTCACTTCATGTTAGTAATTGTATTGAATTCGCAGGATCCTTGTTAACTTCTTCCCGCAAGAACCAGATAAAATAGTGAGAAAATCGAAAGGTCTAAGAGATAAAAGTCGTATTTACATATGGAAAAGTTTTTAAGGAAGATACTATAAAGCAAATAAGGGGTATTAAAGGATTGATGGATGATTTTCTAGAAATAGGAAATGATATAAAAACACAAAGATAACGCTGAATAAATATTGTTACTTGGAAATTTCCTAAGATTTCCCAGAATTCTTCGTGTATAAAATGTACTCAGCGAATGGTTTCCAACAGGAATCCTGAACTACAGTAGAACATCGAAAGATTTGATTTTTTGACATTTGAAAGTTGAATTCGAATAAAACTATTTTTAGAAGGAATAATTTATTTTTGATAATAATGCAATTCTAGCGTGAGCATAAAATTTTCCATTTCATTTCAACGATTTTCGGAAACTAGGAAGTTTGGAAAATATCCGGCCATCATTCAAACTGTAAGGAAAAATAAATTCGAAATTACCGCTTTATTATATTTTATTCATTTCTTTTATCTTGTTGAAATTGAGAGAATCTCCCAGTTTACCTAACAAATTGAAATTGTGACATTAAGTGAATCTAAAAAAGTAATAAGATATCGATTTAAATAAAAAAGAATAAATTCAAATAGATTTTTATCATATAAAATGATGAATCTCAGATATTTTCTCAAAAATTTCGAATTGGGAAAAAAACTGAAAGAAGAATAGTTGCTGGAATGGTGTTCGATGAAAAGTTTTATTCTTAAATATAAATGCTGCACCATAATAGGAAAATGTGAAAATTATGCGTGAAGTGAATATCGTTCAGAATTTGTTTTAAAAAATTTTTATCTATGTATTTGATAATATATGATTATATTGTTATTAATTCAACAAAGATGCAAAAGAATGTACTGAAGTTCCATTTTACTGCTTCAAACTTTTAAAATTATATTTTTTAGAATCTTTTGCTGAAATACTTTCTTACAATATTTTAAAGCCATTTAGTTCCATTTTATAGAAAATCTAACTCATTAGATTTGCTATAAAATGGAACTAAATGGTTTCATTATTTTAATGCCATAATTTGCCCAAACATGAAAGTAATGTTTATGAAAGCACTTATGGTTTCACAAAAGACAAATATTAATACTATTGAATATTTTCTGGAAATGTTAGAAAAAAAGATTGTTAGAAATTAAATTAGAGCAAATGCTCTTCTGACATTTTGTTATATTTTCCCAGATTAAAAGTTGATTGCTAAATTTTGAAGGTCGAAAATGTTAAATGAAAAAGTGAGGGAGTGAATTATGAATACCTGGAATTTTATTTTTCTCTCTTTCTGTTTTCTTAGGCCTCAAAACTGTAGTACCTAAATATTATCTAGTAGTATTTTGCCTATTGAAGGTGCACAAACATAACAAATAGTGCAATAATTTCTAAAAATAAAAACGATTTGTAAACTTTCGTCAACATTTCCTTACTGAGTTTTCAATGATGCTATTAAATTGCAGATAAAAATATCTGAATCATATTCTATAGGCGAAAATAACTTAATCATATTTTATAGGCGAAAATATCTGAATCATATTCTTTAGGCTTAATTTGTTTGTAAAATTATAAAATTATTATCGTTCAGAGAAATGTGAAGTGACGTCGAATGAGCTCATTAAACTAATTCTGGGTAGCAGCTCAGAATTCCTCGGAAAAACGGTTAGTCCGTATATTCAGATGACGTATAAATATTGTTACGAACATGGAATGTCGCTTCCCTGCAATGTCAGTCTTATGGTTTGAAAGAGAAATAATTTACAAGGACACTTATAGATTGCCGTCGGCGACTAGGGCTAAACTGGTGACCTTGGCGACAAAGTTATCTACCATTTTGGCGACAAAATGAAAGTTTTCAAAAATAGTAGAATTTCTCGATATCTCTATTAGGAGTGGAGACAGAATGTAGTAGATGATTCCATGTGACGTCACGCCTTTTCGGGAAGACTATAAATACCGCAGTTGCTGAACGTCTGGGAACGTGTTGATCGAATGCTATCGTCTTTGGAGTGCGAACGCCTTGGGAATACCTCTTTGGAGTTTTATCTGCAGTGCGAGCTAGTAAGCTGTTAGACGCCAAGTAGTATTGAAAGTACTGTTGCTCTTGTTATTAGTGAATTTCTGTCTGTTTGTGCAAGTGCTGTTTTTTTCAATCTGTGCTCCGTGTTTTCGGAATATTCGGGAATAAAAGCGTCATTCTCCATTATCTTGCTAGATGAACTGCTTTCATAATACACACACCAGGTGGATTTTTGTAACAATATAGAAAACAGATTTATGGGAAATTCAATGTTAAACGGCAGTCTCTGATGACAGGGAAATTCAGAATTTTGTTCTCTTTCAATATATTTTCTGCATTTTCTTTTTACTCCCTTTCCTAAACTGTTCTGTTATTTTTTATTACTACATGAAAACTCCTTACCTATTATGCATAATTTGATTAGTTTCCATCCTCGAACTCGATGCTGATTATATTACAGATGACAATAGTTATACACGAAAAGAAGTATAATAACATGCTAATATAATAAAAGTAAAGTTACATTTTCCCCAAAGGAGATAGATTTAAAAAAATAAAATCACTCAGAGAGCATCTTTAATCGATGATTTAGTTTTATGGAATAGCATTTGATATCTATATGTTGTACATAATTCCACTTAATCGATTCAAAACTTTGCATCATTCCAATTCTTTTACTTAATATTCATTATTTCTAAAATGGCAAGTAAAAGGTAAATAACCTATTCTTCTGTTCGTCCAATTTCCAATAAAGACGGTACGTATTTATATCATAAAATTAGCAATTTTTCTTTTGAAACCCTAAGCATTAATAATGAGAAAATTAGTCAATATATAGAAGAAAAAGAATTAGTCAATATATAGAAGATTTTTGGTGATCAGCAATAAGATGGCTTCAGATCTGCCCATCGCTTTATTGTCTGTATTTTTATCAAGATTACTGGGTAACAAAGAGAATTATTCAATTAATTGTTAAAAATGTTTTTTTACTTTTATCTTCTTTTGTTGTTTCGTAAATGCGTAGCTCATTTTAAACTAGGAAATCAGGTCTTGATGTGTGCATATTTTGCTCGCGTTCACACTAGAATGACACTTAATATTAAGGGTAAAAATATTCTTTTCCTTTGAGATGTAGCTCAGCTACTGAAGTATGTGATTTTAAATACTTTGGAACCTAAAGCATTTACGTAAGGAAGCCCTTTTTAAAATCATTAGAAAAATATAACTCAATAAACTTATCTGGAAAGTTATTGTCTCCTTCTGAATTTATTTTACATTTGTAAATTTGTCTTATAAATTTAAAAAGAATGAAAGTAGATAAAATAACTTTCTACATTGCATAATTTAAAAAATATATATGTCGTAATACTTATGACATTAACTTTAAATTCAGCATGTAAACATTTCTTATTTACGATGCTATTCAATGTCTGATTTAACCAAATGTGCAGAAACAATTTTCGAACAGAAAAAAAATAGAAAATCAAATATTTTTTAGCAGTTTTGATACTCTTTGACACACAATAATTTGCAAGAAAAAATTTCAGTTCGCACGATGCTCCAGAATTGAGCTTATATATTATGTTTTTATGTGTTTCTAAATTTTCAAAAATAGATGTGAATGCCATTGCACTCAAATTCATATCCAAATGAACTATACACTTAATTTCATGTTGATGTATGATAGTCTGACATTTGATTCTGCAAATTTCTATGTATTCAGTTTTTTTTAATATTCCCATCCATACTAATGTTACAGAGATTTGTTTCAAGATATTGTTTCATGAAACGGGATTTATGTTAAAAAGACAAAACTTTACAGGTATTTTGTTAAGAGGAACTTTGTTTTTGAACTGAATAGACTTTTGTATGCCTACTACTGATGACTTTAACAATAGTAGGACAATTTTTTTATTCATTAAAAAAGCTACAATTCTTCATTTGACCCACCTAACAAAGTTTCATTTATAATGAAATGATTACAATTTATTACAAACACAAAAGTCTTAATTTACGATTTATATTTTATAAAAAAGAGTTAATCTAATTGTCAGTTAGAGATAAATGAAGTTATTATTATAAATTGTATACATTTTTGTAACGAAAGCTCTAGCGTAAAAAGTCATGTATCTCTATTTATATGAAAGAGGAAAGTGTGTGTGTTCAATTTTTGGTTCTTTACGCATGGCCACACCGTTGGACTGACGCGACCAAATTTGGCACAGTGATGGATTAGTAAAAAGAGACATAACGCAGCAAAAATTATTTTGAAATTCGAATTCAATTTTTATTTATTTAATTAAATAACGAAAATAAAGTTATTTTTATATGTTTTCCGCCAATAACTTCTGAAATACTTATCGAACGAAAATTATTTTTACACCATCCTCAAGAGCAAAATATTACCTTCTTAATGATACAAATTTAATTGTTGTACAATGCTTTCTCCAATTTTAATAAACATTTCAGAATTCATTTTAAACTTAATTTCTAACAATGCTTTCTATTGTTCTAAAATAAAATTGAAACCAATTTAGTGTTTCATCAAATCCTTTATTCACATGTTTGATTAAGTTATGATAAGAAAATATTGCTTTCTCTGGTCATTGACTCCAAGGTAATCTTCTTACTTTTGCTGTTATTTCATAGCAAGCACTTAAATTCCTTTTTTATTTCGTAGCTTTAAATATGCCCTCAAATATCCAATGACGTTAGTTTAGTTACAAAGCATGTTTCATTTAAATTTCACAAATTTTTGAATGATTTGAATGATCCTAATCAGTGCGCAGCGACCCAGGAGTAAGGAAAGTATAGTTGCTGCAGATACTATTTTTAGGAGCGCCATGGGAACAAAACTTTACAGCATTTATGCCATTTGTTTAAGCAAAATATAATTAGGGGGAATAATATAATACCATGCTCCGAGTGCCATTTGCGCTTGCTAAGCAAAAGGCGATTGGATTAAAAAATCATATTCCCTGGGCACCACTAACCCACGCTGCGCCATTGACCATGTGAAGAAAGCATTTTAATGTTTGTGCAACTTTTTAAAGTCAAATACAACAAGTAGCCGAAAAATACCATGTTCAGGGCGCCGTTTACTAAAATTAAGCCTCTTATGACGAACGTGGGGACAGAAAAATCAGAGTATGATTCAAACGCCACTTACCCTCGGTATACCTCTATCATTATGTAAAGTCGTTACCGAATCATGTTCCTACCGAAGGGAGAGGGCGTAGGAAGAAAAAGAAGGATTGGTGCTTCCGGTCAGACAAATAAACAGCAAAAAGAAGAGAAGGGGGGGGGGTATATAAAAGCATGATATGGAGTATTTCTATTGCTCCGTAGCAATGATAGGGATGGGAAGATGGAATCCCATGGGTTGACTCTTGTGAGGTGGTTCAAAGTGCGGAGAAAATTGAAGAGGTAAGTTTAGCTGCTGGTCGAGGGGTCAGAGATACAGGAGAGGACAAAAGAAAATCAAGGAAAAATGTTACTGTGAAAAACTATTTAATTAAGTTTAAAGTGTTATAAGCAATTAGACTTGAAAATATTTCTACCCTGTGCAACGCCGTTTATATAAGCTAGTGTCTTATAAAGTTTCTGCAATTTTTAAGAATTTTATTTTATATAATCGCGTTAATAAACGACATTTCAAGATTTACCCCCTGTAGATGATGATGTACATTTCCAATAATATAAATATTTATGCAGTCTGACAACTACAAATAAAACAATATGTAAAATCTGTGAAACGCAAATGAATGTCTACTTTTAAGAAGAGCTTATTTTCTGTATTTTCATAGTTAACAAGAATAATTCATCTATTTCATTTAAATACATTCACTTAAATGCCGTCTGTGGAAACAACGTTGCATTCAAATTATAACCTTGATGTTTTCTTATTAATTAATTAAAACAAGAAACAGACCAGATTTGTTTTATAGTAGCAAGAAAAATTAATCATTTTTAAATAAATATGATAGGTAAATACACAATATTAAGTGGCAAGTTTGTTTAAACTTCAGATCACTTATCAAGCTAATATAGAACGCAATATTGCCTATGTTTAAATTGGGTAATCTTTATTGCGAATTTGTAGATCAGCTTTCAACAATTCTTCTTGAGTTAAAGTTAATTAATAAGACACAATTTTAACAAAAGCCATAATTTATTTTGGAACCTTCCACTAATCATGGCGTAATTGATGCTGCATGCTTTTGAACATAAAAATTCCAAATGAAAAATCTTCAATGCATTTATATTGTACAAGATGAGCTCTTGTATTTATTGAATATGTCAATGTAAATTGAAGTTATTTACAGATATTTACGGATATTTATCGAACACAGTTATTTCCAGATATAATCGATTTTTTTTTTAATTTATGGCTTCAAGAGGTTCACATAAAATTGGTGCAGGAAATTTTTATCTGATTAGTCACATGAATTAGGACTTAAAATACCACTGAGTTGCAAAACTAAAATGGAATAACACAAATAATTTTTTAATAACTTAACAGTTAATATAATTATGAAAACTTCACCAGTGATCCCTCAGATGGATTTTATTATCATTACATCATTACGTTTTATAATGTCAGTTGAAACGAATTAGAAAAGAATTTTGGAAGCAATTTTCTGAGAAATAAACTGTTGGCTTGAAAATGCATAAAATAGGCAAGGATACAAATGCAAACAAATAAAGGCATTATTCTATGTACTGACATAATTCTCATTCCGAAATACATTTCTTAGTCTGACTAAATATTTGAAACACAAATTTAAATGTGTTTATTTAGTTAAATAAATGTACTAATTTTTCATAGGGAGAATTTCAATGAATATCTATATAATTGAGTGTGTGTTAATGATAATAAGCTGCAAGATGAAAAGACGAGATCGGAAAACGAGGCAGATAAATACCATTTTCATTTAACAAAAGCCCTTAATTTGAACAAATTAAACAATTTTGACGATAAACGTATAAAAAACTGTATTCATCTTAATTTTATCTAGAATTTTTCTAGATCATAGCTTTAGTCCTTTTTCTTCTTCCATTGTTTCGCATAATGTCGTCAATCTTCAAAAGCCTCCTAATCAATACGAAATCATTTTAATTTGCTCTCCTACTTCCTTAAAAACTTACAAACATCATTCTTCTTTGATCTACCATCAGTTTCCGTGCCATCAAGCAAGCCGACAGATAGCTATTGTTACTTCTTTCTACCTTTCATCATCAAATATGATGTCTTTTCAAAATATGATGAACTTTTCCTAAGTTCATCATATTTTGTAGATATTAGTGTTCATATTTTTGTTCTGTTTTCTTTTATTTGATTTAGGATAATTTTAGATTTGCGGACCTTGTTTTGTGGGGATAAATAGCTTTTATTGAACGATCATTCGTTGATCATTTACGCAGAAAATGCATGACAATTTGAACATCATGGTATATTTCTCCTTCCAAAAAGAAATATTCCAAATTATTCTTTTCACCTTTCTTCGATTTTCGTTGCGTTTTTTTATTTTCTCTCATATTATTAAAAAAATAGGAAATACAAAAAAAGGAAACGTATAAAAATAAGAAAGGGAAGGAAAATGATAAATAGTATTATTTTAAATTTACATTCAATTCAATCTATGTTAGACATTTCGTCAAGTATATCCTTTTCTTTTACTGAATTCACTCACAAAGAGACCAAGTAGCACCTGTAGCAAATTCATTGCATTTAAGACTCCATCTTCTATTGCGGAAGTGACTTGTTTCTTTATGCCTAACTTACCGATATTTTATTAAACAGCCGGTATATTAAAATTACAATCGCTAAGTGATGTTTCCTTCACATAATCCTATGATATACACATTCTACAGATCAAGGTATTTTTCATGTCACTATTTACATTTGATAGCTTTGAATAGCAAGCAGTTTTGATCATTTGTATCTACCACGCATCACTCAAAATAAGCACTCACCTAAAATCCTGTGTTTATGATACATTTTAAAGATTGAAAAGATCGATTTACTTAAGTTTAACTGAATATATAGTGCAAAATGTTTCGGAATTCTAATCCCAAAACGGCATTTTAAATTGCGAGTTGAAAACAATTCTCGTTTTCACTTAAATGGAAAACAGACCATATGGAAATTCGGTCTTTCTGATAGAAACTGTTTTCACTTTAAGGGGAAAGTCGTTTTTCATGATAAAACGCTGAAATCTATTTACGAAACACTTTCTGCTTTCAAAAACAATATCGATTGTTTTGTGAAATATCTGGCTTCCGTCATACGGATTTTACAAAGTGATAATTAAATGGATTGCTTTAAACCTATAAAAGATTTATTTTCCTTTTGAATTTAAATATTGTTAATTCGCGAAGAATGAACATTTTTTCCAGCTTATTTAAATTTCATATTCAGTTTTTTAATTTGACAATGATAATCTGAATCCCAAGTACAATCACTTATACATTGTTATAATTATTATTTAATTGTAGAAAAATTCGTGATATTCTATGGTTTTATTTCTAATTTTGTAATCTTCATTTCATTTTAAAGTCATACATAACTTATTATAGTTTTCCGCAGACTGGTTAGTGTCATGTACAGCTATCATCTGGCAGTAAAAATCAATGTAAATTCTTAAGTCAAATAATTAATAAAATTTTAAAATATCAAAACCAAAAATTTTCGCTCATGAAAATTATGTAGATCAGAAATTGAGATTTAATACGTAGTACGGAATATTTTTTGTAATAGTTCGTTTTGCAACAGTTGTGTATGTTTTTAATTTTTCATAAAGCAACCGTATTACGACGTTGACAGTAAACGTTTCAGTTTCTACATTGAAACCATTTATGTAACACCTTAAATGTTCAAAATAAAATTCTCTAGATGATAAAAATAGAATGCTAAAAAACTGTAGAGGTTAGTAGATTGTTTATTATTTATTATACCAATGATTGAAAGTAAAACAATATAATCTAATTTTAATATTACTGCTGTAAGACTTACTGACAAATTTGACTGAAATTTTTGAATTTATTATTTCATATATTAATAATGTAATCAAGTTGGGGTACTAACAGGTTGCATTTTTATGTTTTCCTTTTATTTTAGGGAGGAGAGAGACGAAATATCTAGGATTAGCCAGAACAAGTGCAATTTTTACTTTCTCGTTTACAAAGAGAAAGTACTGCTATCGTCAAAAAATTCGAACTCCAGATTTTGATGAATCTCCACGATTTAGACCTCCCTGAATCCAAAAAACACAATTTTGGAATTCTGTCTGTGAACACGACAACTCAAAACCCAGTAGAGCTATGGCGATGAAATTTGGTATGTGATCTTTACACATAATTTGTAGGTTTTTGTCAAATTTTGGACAAAATCCGTCTATGCAACGTCTGTATGTCCGAGGTCATGTGAACACTGACCTCGGAACTGAACCTACATAACTGAAAAACTTAAATAGCTAGATGAATAAAATTTGGTACACAGAATGTAGGTCCGTATGAAACATAAGTTCGACGAATTTCGTTAACCCAAATCCGTCGAAGGGTTGACTGTCTGTTGGACTGTATAATCGCATATCTGTATAATCAAAAATTATATCGCCTAAAGCCTTTGGCTTAGACAAATAATAATTGGTATGCCGGTTGCTAACATTAATTATAGATCTGTGCCCAAATTCCGTTTCCATCGGTCCAAAAAGGCGTTCAAATTGCATATTCATTTTCTTTACTTGCGAACTGAAATCAATCTCTGTGCATGCGCAAGCTATTCAGTGATAGCGAACGAGGTCATTTTCAACTGTTTTCTTTTCGCTCGCGCACGCCCACGCATTAGCGGAGCTTGCTAGAGTGTGATCGAAAATAAATATTGCTAAGTTTTGATACATACGCATTTCTTTGAATATGATTCTTCACCTAAATATTTTACAATCATTATAATCCGCAATGAAAAACCTTCTGATAGTCATTGCATTCTGGGTTACAGTAGGTTCGAATTTTTTTTAACCACGGAGGGGAAATGACAAATTTTTGAGAAGTATACGAGAAAGTGTCTCAGAGTCTAGTGTCTCAGATTTGTTCCAAATATCCCAGATTGTCCATTTGTTTACTGGATGGACGAACAAAATTTGATCCTTCAAAAGTATTTGATCCTTATAAAGAATTGCTTTTCTCAAATTATAGTAGAAATGGAATATGGGCCTTTTAATAAGCCTAGAGTATGTGAATCAGCGTGAAGGAGAAATATCAGAAGTATTAACAAAATGTATTATTATACTTGTTAACTCTATTGCGATTTTCAAAATTTTTTAACAATTAACTATTTCTGTGATTCCAGTTTTTTTAATATTTTTTTATTTACAATTGATTGTTTTTATTAAGTCGTTACGGTCTTTTATACCTTCCCAGATCAAAATTCCTGAAATCTGGTCTCTTTAAAAAATGTGAAATGGCACCTTATTCTAACGTTTACATAATGTTATTTGCAGTGAATTCTGGAATAATTTCCAAAATTTGGATGTAATTTTCTTTTATTTAGCTTAAACAAAATTTTGTCATTTTTGTAATTATCTGGAATAATTTTTGCCATCAATAAAAATCCTTTTTTAAGCTTAAAAATAAGGAAAGCCATATTTTTAAGCATATTAACCTGAATGTCATTCAACATTTTATATGAGTTCCACTGATTTTTAATATCAATCTAAATTACATTCCTGTTCAATATTTTAAAAAGAACTGGAACCTCTCCAATGAACCGGAATAGATACAAAGACATTAAATGAAAAAAATAACAGTTTTGGGCAATATGAATCTTTTCTGCTATAAATACACGATTTTTGAGTGTTTACTGTGTTCTTATAATGACCTGTTAAAAGCATAGCTAATCTAGGATTCAGTTATATGAATTATTATATGTTGTTAACAATAAATTTTACTTTCATTCTAAATTTTATTAAAATTAAAATTGAATTTTGATTTTTTTTCCGTACTGTGGCAGGAAGTTCAAACATAACATCCAAGATATGCCAACGAATAACTGCATTTATTTCTCTTCTGTCAGTTTCAAAATTAATGTATGCACTATCAAAATTTGATTTTTCAATTGATATATCTGGAAAAATAAGCTTTTGTGTGCTTTTCGTTACTGATTCCGAAACTTGACATTTATTTTGCGGTCACTTTTGAAGTGTTTTGGTATATTTGAAATAGCATTAAATAGGATTTCATATCTATAGATGGTTTGATTTCTATCTGAGTTTCTTATCTTTTAAAAATAAGAGAATTATTGGCACAGATATTTAAAGTGACATTATTTTGTGTAGTTTATTTGATTCAAAATAAATGAAATATAAAAATTTACTAGTAGCTGCAGCCACCCCTCGGGTGTGTTTAGGGCCAGTGCCCACTTTGCTCAGCACCGACCCTGCCATATCGTTGCTTCACGGCTATCAGCTGTTACTTTTTTCAGCTTTAAATAGCGTATGAATATCAGTGGAACAGACTGTAAAACCATAGTACAGACCGTATAACCATATTCTTTGTAGAGAACAGCTTCCTTTAAAATTATGAAATCTTTGAATAAACCCAATCGAATTGTATTTTTTGTGCACCTTCCTCATGAATTTCTGCATGATAGCTTTCAGATCAAAGAATACAGAATGGTATTGCCCTAAGTAAGCAGTTTCCATCACCTACAATAGGTATTTAATAATCAACATTTTGATAAAACTGTAGAGATTAGAGCAAAAAACAAAATGTCATATCAAAATTTAAATGTTTATTCCAGAAACAACTTCATTCTGTCATTTAAGAACGCTCCATTTTATAAAAGTTGTTTAGCAACAACTAATTTTCTTGTTGCTAATCTATTAAAAATAAATTTAGAAAAGAAACAAAATCGTTTGTTAATGATGCTAAATTAAATTTTAACTAAAACAATAATATTTTTTAACTAAAACAATAATATTTATAGGTATGTCTTAACAAAATTATAGAGGTGCCTTAACAAAATTGTCTGCTATTAAAGCTAAATTAAATTTGATTAAAGAAAGAGTTAATATGCATAGGGGAAGTGGAGTAAAGCCGGGTGTCTAAGGTTCGAAGGCCCGTTGGAGTTAAACTATTCAAAACAGAGTTTGCCAAATTTTACTTAAATATTCATTATTCATCAGAGTACAATATATCTTTCTGGAAAATTCATAGTTTTACTGCTTTTTTAATAATGATTTTTTTTTAGAAAAAGCCGAACCAAACTTTTTTACCCCACTAGTGGGGTAAAACCGGGTACACATGTTAACTATATGGGAAAAAAGGGAAAACTAGATTTTCAGAGGAAAAGTAGAATGCATTTTTATTTTCTGCGACATTTTAATGAAAAAACATTTTTTAAAGATTTAACTAGCTAAATGACCCGGCGTTGCACGGGCTAAATCGAATAATACCTGAGGTCACGTGACACATGCCTAATGTGTGTTATAATATTGTTGAAGTGTGTTGTATTAGTGTTTTCACCTCCTGCTTCAGCTGGGTGTAGATGAGAGGTCCTGTGATAAATTTGGCCATGAATTCTGAAGCAATACGCTCCTCTCCCTGTAGACGGTGCAATCTGTGCACCCATTGAAGCACTGGTACGACCTTATGTTATTTTTGAAATGCACTGATAATTCATCGGAGCCATCCATCAATCCTTTCATTTCCACTGGATAAACTGAAGCCTGCTCAATTATATTTCCATTATGACAATAATGAGTGTAAATTCCTCTGGTATTCTTTTCATCCCGGAAATACAACCTTCCGCATTTCAGACAGAGATTGTCCATTTCTCCACAGTTGTGTTCTTCAGTTCAGAACAGTTCTAGTTGTATAAAAAGTTTGTATCTGATGGTGATTTTGTCCTTCAATAACATTTAGACGGCGTTCTCTTGCATAATGTAGCATGGTTGACAATCGGCTATTTCTTTGTTCGTCTGTTCCTTCGGCTCTTCTCTCCTGCCCACGTTGTGCCATGTCTGACAATCGGCTATTTCTTTGTTCTTCTGTTTCTTCCGTTCTTCTGTCCTGGCCACGTTGTGCCATAGTTGACAATCGGCGGCTTCTTTCTTCTTCACTTTCAACAACTCTCCTTTCACGTTTTCTAATTGCCTCCCGTCTACTGGCAGCATCCCCTGTAATTCCTCTTTTTCTTTTAGGCATCGGAAAAAACGAGAATTGAACAAAGCAAAAATAGTAACTTCCAAATATCAGCTTAAAATAGAAGCTTCCACAAATATTTAAACTTTATCAAATCAATGAATAATGATTAAAATCACTAACATAACTAATCTATATCTTTCGGCACATAACTTTACAGAAATAATACACCCCTTTTAATTTCGTTAAAATGATTTTGTTGGACGTTATATCACGGGATTAAAAAAAGAATTTATACACTTTCAACAATACATTTTTTTATTTCTGTCAGCGTCACTTTTTTATTGCTGTTGTAACAATGTTCTTTAAAGTAAACAACTTCAACAGTAAAATATATTTTGAATTGCGCTGTAACAATGAAAAGTATTGTTGTAAAGTATCCAAAACAATGAAAAGCATTGTTGTCAATTAGTTTTTAATTAATATCTTTTTCACTAATTTAAATTTCGGAATATAAATGGCCGAAACGGCTTCCCTGGATTATTCCCCATCTTTTGGTACTTTCCGCGCGCTTCTCCGTTCGGCGGTTCGTGAGAAGATAGAAGGACATACATACGTTTGTTTACCTTCGAATTTTAATAGAGTAGACAATAGTTACCGTAGTAGACAATTTAAAAATAAAGGCAATCAATTTAAAAACATTTCCAAAATTCGTATCTAAATTAGTGATAAAAGCTGTAGGAGCGAAACAGGGAACCTATTAATGTCACTAGCACATTGAAACACTGCTGGTTTGGAAATCACAATAGAACAGAATAGCGACAAAATGAAAGTAAGAATCTAACAAATGTTGTAAAAAACAAGAAATTGGAAAAGCGTAATAGATTTACTGGATTCTCCTACTATTTTAATTATCCAAAAGCATAAGAAGAAAAATAATCCATTCCAAAAGCAAAAGAAGAAAAATGTATTCTAAGTAATTCTTTCTTCTTTAAAATTCAAGCTAACTAAGAGACGAACTCAGTCGAAATGGCGAGGCGTTAAATAAAACCAAACGATTGCTTAGACTTTGAGCAAAATATTTTTAATTTTCATGCATTTTAAGTTTCATAGACGAATTTTCTGGTTTGTTTATTTTCATTAAAAACCTGAACTTCTGCTTTGAAGTTTCCATTGACTTAGCATTACATCGGAATGACGTAGGTACGGCATGTTATTGTAAATAAACAATACATAAAGCTCGTCCATATCAGACAAAAATGAATAAAAATCGTTTATTTGCAAGCGACGAAATAATGGAATGAATAGATTTCAGTTCTTTCTAAAATTTTGACTAAAATAATTCTTTGCATTATTGTAATTTTCACAGAAAAGAAAATATTGGAAATCGGAATAAATTGGAAATGCTTTCCATCAGATCATTTGACTCAAAGGTCAAATAGGAATGGCCCTGACAAACTAACAACTATCTCACAATCAAAGAAAATCCTCTCCGTAAATTCCCTGAGTACCCGGTTTTACCCTGAGTGCTGAGGTTATAAAAATCTGAACAGAACCACGCAATTGTTTTACTAAATCTTTATTGTTTGATAATATATAAATCCTTAGTAAACATATAATAAGCCAGACTAAATATACTTTTTATAATTGCAATGATTTTTAAGTAGAGATATTGTACAAAGAAACGAACATTGGAGAATTGACATCATAAAATAAATAAACCTTCACAGACGAAGTGAATTTAACAACAACAACATGCCAACTATGACCATTCTTTTTTCTTCACTAGTAGAATATAATTCAGAATTTGTCCAATAAGAAGGAGAATTTGTAACATCAAAATCAAGGTACCAGGTTTTACCCCACTACCCGGTTTCACCCTATTCTTCATACAATGGAGAACTGTATACAATTGAAAAATGAAAACCATTATTTTAAGCTTAGGAAATTAAAGTATAGCATTCAGATTGGCTAGTTATTTTAAAGAAGTGTCGAAATAAATTGGCGAAATCGGTCCAGTTCTTGAGATCAGAATTTTGCAATATCTCTCAAAAATGGAGGGGGGGGGTGACCCTAGATGACATATCTAGATTTCATATGAAATAAAAATTGTCGAAATCAGTCTAGTGGTTGGGGGACTCTGTCATAGTTTTTCCCCTTAGACAATGTGCAGTGGAGAAGTGCTTTTTCGATTTCGTTCGGAAATGGAGGGTGGTGTGGGGCAGACGAAACTTGTAGACATATCTAGACGTAATAAGCTTTTATGTGAAATAAAAATTGTCGAAATCGGTCTGGTGGTTGGTCTGGGGAACTGTTTGAATGTTTTACCAAAAATATATAGATAATAGCAATTTTGAGCAACCTTTTTAAACTTAAATTTAAAGGATATTACTCAATAAAAATACTTACTCAATAAAAATAAAAATCACTCAATTAAAATAATAAAAAAAAATGGTCGAAATAGGCGGATAACAAATCATATAGAAATATTACTCTCTAAATACTTTGTAATATTTATTAGCATTTAGATTACACTTTTTACACTTTTCGAAATAATTTTTATTAACAGAAAACTATCAGGGAAATGTAGAATGATTTTGAAAATTATCATACATGAGAATTAAGACTACTTAAAATTAATATGTTTTACGGTTTTAGAGTGTTTTTCAAATTTTTTTTGAAGATTCATATTTATGAAAACGGTTTTTAAAGACTTTCTAATTGCATGTAAATAATTAAAAGCAATTAATCATTATAAGTACAAAACATTTTATTTTTAAAAAATCATAATTGATTTTTAGTTGCCATGTTTTCGAAAGTCTTTCCTCAGTCA
>BGPR01027784.1:4470-20467 GCA_013235015.1 Araneus ventricosus
CGGATATTTTCTTTCTACCCTCAACTTGTTTACCTCTGTACCGTAAGAATTGCCGCCTGCTCTTTCCGCAAACCTTCACAGAGCACAAAGAGTCAAAATCTACTGCATCAAGAGTATTTTACTGAATTTCTTGATAATCTGAATTCCCCGAAATCCGAACAAAGGTCATCCCCCAATTAGTTTGGATTCCCGGAGTTCTACTGTATAGCTTTATAAATATACGTACTGTAATAAAATGCTGCTTAATTGAGAAAAATCATACATTTATTTTTTTGTGTTTAGTTTATGAATTTAAAAAAAAAAAAAGAATACCGAAAAGATTTATTGTATATTTAGGAAATGTAAAAATGGAGAAAATTAACCAGGTAAATATAATTTTGCCATAAATTTGAATACCAATACATGTTCATGAATTTGCTACAGCTCCTAAGTGCATATCAGACAAATGCTCTTATTAAATTATAATACAAATGCTCTTATTTGATTTCATTCTACGATAAAATTTGACACTGTATATGGTTATTTTAATTTAATGTACACCTTAGCTCCAATGAGTGATTTTTTTTTAAACTGTCACATATTCACAACTATATCACTATAAATACCATTTTCTATTTAAAGTCATTTGTATCCAGTAAAATTATTTTTATCTTTTAAAAAAGAATAAGCTTAGGTAAAAGCGATTACACTTTTATATTTCAAGTAATTAATTCATGCGTTGATAAAGAAATTAGCGCCGAATGAATATTATTTTTAAAAAAAAGACAAAATAAAATTAAAACAGTTTAAAATCGGTTAAGAAAATAAGAGATTTATAAGAGCATTCTGAATAAATCTTCTTGTGCGAAAACCTATGAAAATGGTCCTTTAAAACGCAAACGAGCCTCCATCCCATGACCTGCGTCAGTAAAGCCTCCCGCGTCGGCTATCTCAGAGATGTGCACCACCTCCCGTGAAGGACATCGTAGCGCTATAGAAAGGAGGAATTTAGGCGGACATTCGATTTCCTGTGGCCGTCCTTTGCGCGTGCTTTGGCACCGCCGGGACCTCCTTTGGATACCACAGCCTCCCGCGAAGTACGTACATGGGGAGGTCCTTGGGAGTAGGGTGTGCTGTGTGGGACAAATCGGGCTGCTCACCGAACTGTCCTGTAAGCATCTAAATTCGCTCACTGCGCAATGTCTAAGCGACACTTAAGAAGGCGAAAATCACAGTTTTCTCACATTCATTTGGTTGTGGTTGAGCTGCTTTGCCCAGCCCAGGTTTGGCGCACGTCTATAGTGTGATGTGAATTTTTTCTCCCAAGATTGACCTCGTCCTCTTCATTTGCTTTCTTCGCTTTTTCTCGTTCACTATTATTTGGTTAAGGTTTCGTTGTCACATCGCCTTGTTGGAAAATCATATGCTTTATTACGCAATAGCTTTTCTTTGTTAAAAGTCACTCGCCAAAAAAAAAAATTCGTCGATAATTTTCAAAAATACAATTCAGATAAATAAAATTAAAAAGTTTGCGATGTTTCGAGGTAACGCAGTTCCAAATATTGTATTTAAGTTGTATTGAGAACTATATTTTGCTACATCAAGTAAATTAAATTTGACTTATTTGGTGCTTATTACCTACATACTCCTTGAAAATTGGATAAAAAAAATTTAAAAAATCCGTAGTCAGAGGGATTAATAATCTATTTGGACTGATGTAAAAATATGTGACAAAACGGATACAAACCTAATTTTTTTTTCTTTTTAAATCTGAATACCCATCAAAACAAGGGTTCAGTCAATGCAGGCGAAGGCAATTTCAGGAACATCTGAACATAATATCCAACCAGTAAACCCACGTGTGGGCAAGCCTGCCGAGAGAAGGGGCAGGAGGGACAATATCCCCGTGTCCCGTTTATCCCGGATAAGGAAAAACATATTTTCATAATTTTTAGAATGTTTTACTTTTAACCATAGAAAATAACCCCTGGCATGAATTGACATGTATTGCTGTTAACTTAACTATACTATTGATATAGTAATGGTATTCGTCCACCAATTAATTGGAGAGATATATTTTGCGACACTACTTGTTTCTGAGATGACTAGCCGCCACTGGGTAAAACAATTTAGTGCCTCAATGGCACCATGGAATTCTTCTGCATCCGAAACCAGACCGCGAGTAGAACAAGTTTCAAAAGCTTTGTTCGAAACTGACCGGAATTCGACCACTAAGCGCAACACCAAGAACTTTCCGCTCTCTACACCCACACCAAAATTGAAATTCTTGCTCCCTTGATTGATTCCCTCCCCTCCCCGGCCTGAGCCGTGTCCACTTTAAAGAGGGGCGCGCATCAGGCATTCTGGCAATCGGCATTACTTTGACTTCTAATTGGAGGGGAAGGCTTAATGAAGCGGTCTTTCTGATTCAGATGTGACGACCGGCCGTCAGGCTAATAAGGAAGGCCTTCAATTATTTTCCCGAAAGGGGTTCTGCCGCTTGCCAGACCATCTGGAATTCTAGATTATTGGAATATTGGATTACCGCCTTATTTCGCGGGAGTGGGTCCTTAAGGATAAAGGAAACGGTTTCGGAAACGGAGAACTACGCTTCGATTTGCTAAATAATAAAGATTCCGTTGGCTATACAACATTCTATCTGTACGCCCACGCGTGGGGTATCTTTGACCCCCAACATTTCCCATTAGTCAAAAAATTGTAGGAATTTCTCAAAACCTGCAATTGTCATTTGCTTTAACTTCTTGGTGTGTTAGAAAGAAGAGATTGGAGATGACGGATGTCTCAATTTTTCTAGGATTTTGGGGTCGTATTGACCCCGGTCCTCTGCTAGTATTTTAGATATGTTTAACTCTATCCCTATATCGAAAATGTAAACTATTTATAATGATTGTTTCTATAACATAAAAAATTATTCATTAACTTTTTAATCTGAAAAATTTGCTTATTTTTATATAAGATATCTATTAATTGAATTATTAAATGGAATGAGTAAAGAAAAATAATTGAATGTAGAAAAGCTAATGGGAAAGCGGAAACAAGTTAAATTATATTGATTCTTTTTTGAAAATTGCATTTCTACCTGAAATACAACTTTATGAGCTCGAAACAATATTTATATAATTCCTTTTATTCGGGAAGAGTCAATAAACTAAGGAGAATTTGTCTAACAATTTGGGGCAAAATTATCCCACACGTGTGTCAATGTTCCAAAAATGGGTGTGTGTCATTACGGTCAGTGATATTATTTATAATGTAACAGATGGTAAATAAATGACCGAGTGAAGCGAGGTTTTATTTTAACTTGACCATTCCGCATTTCATTTGCCCCTCAGGGACACATCTTCTTTAGGTGTGACGGGCTTCACGACCCCGAGGTACCCTAGTGTCTGCTCTCCTTTCAAGTTTTTGCCTTCCTTTTTGAGTTTCAACTTTTTTCTTCCTTCCCTCTAGGGTAGGCGAGGGAGCTCTCCATGAGAAGCTGTTGCCGCTCTGTCTGCTTCCTGCTTTTCATGGACAGCAAATTACCCCCACGTGTTGGCCGTGCGTGGTAACCCATTAGACGGGTGGTACATTTTGGTCTCCGGTGTATCAATCGGCTGGTATCCCAGTCGCATGGCTGGTCTGCTCAAGGGGATCAAGCGAAGGGGTCACTCCTTGGGCTTGGCGTTGAGGGTGGTCACTGTCCCCTCAGCGTATAGGTTCCGACTAGCACCAAGGTAAGCTCCGAGGCTGGGAATACCCAGAGCCGGTGGCTGCCTTTCCTTGTTGGGCTCCGTGGTGGGCGGTGCCGTCGGGCCTGAATCACTCTCAATATCGTATGGATTCTCATGCTAACCAATACAGTAATGCTTCATCAAAATACTTTATCATCAGTTCCGACACAAGAAATGACTTGAAATCCACATCGCCTAGCTTAATACATAAATCCATCATATCAATAGCTGGAGAAGTAAAATCTAACAAAAAATTAAATAATGGAAATATACTTATTGAAGTCCTAAACTCTAAACAAGCAGAAAACCTAATGAAACTAGAAAATATAGGAACTATTAAAGTTACAGTCAGTCCACATCATACACTTAATCATTCAAAAGGTGTTATATCTGAAAGCGAATTCCAGAGAGATCTTGAGGAAGATCTCCTGGAATGTCTTCAAACTCAAAACGTAATAGCAGTGAAAAGGATAACAATTAAAAGAAACGGCCAAATCTTTCCAACAAGACATCTAAACTCACTTTCAATAACCCAGTATTACCTAAAAACGTCAAAATAGCATATATAAACTGCCCGGCAAAACCATACATACCTGACCCACTCCGTTGTTTCAAATGTCAAAAGTTTGGTCACACTACAACAGCGTGCAGAGGAAATAAAGAAATTTGTGCCCTTTGCTCTCTGCCTGATCATAATAGCCAAAACTGCAAATCTACAACACAAAAATGCTATAATTGTTCCGCCGATCACCCATCCTATTCCCGCTCTTGTCCACGATATAAACTGGAAAAAGAAATTCAAACTATTAAAATTACAAAAAAAAATCTCATTTCAAGAAGCTCGTCAAATAGTAATTGACAGAACCCCAATACCAGGTCTTTCATACTCCTCTGCACTAAATTCCACAGCTAAACCTTTTAGTACAAAACAGCTTAAAAACTCCACAAATGCAACCCACTGTTGTAAACAATATATCTGCTTCACCTACAATAGTTAATCTCTAGCAACTGATAACGATACAATTACAATAAAAAAATCTGATTGGCTGGCACTTCTTGCCATTAAAAAATCATGGGAGGACATGTCCAAATGTACCTCTGTAGCCCAGTCTCCCTCTAACCCAACTCCTACACTAATGCCTCAGTCAATGTTAACTTGTCCAACAGTTACCAGGCCAGAATTTGAGAACAGCACTCCCGTACCTCTGACAACAAATTCATTAAACTTTCAAAAAGCTTCAAATACTTTTCTACCTATACCCAGTACATCTTTATTGAAACACCGAAGATAAAAAGAACTCGAGATAACAAAAAACAAACAAAAAAAATCAAATCAGTTGACACAAGCAAAAGAATCTAAAGAAGAGAAACGTGCGCGTATACTTGCCGCGAAAAGAGACCAATCTTCTCTTGGAGATGGATCCCTATCCAGGGAAGATTTTTTAAAAGATTCCTTTAAGACGAATAAAATTGGTGACGACGATGATAGCGACTCCTTACTTAAAGTCCATCCATCTGAAGATGACATGTCGACTAGTGAGGTCGATGAACCTCCGCTTTCCTCTTAGTTTTTTTTCCTTTGGGTGGTTCCTTTTTCCTTTTTTTCTTGTGCCCTTCTCTTCATGGCTACTTTTATTTCTTGGGACTGCCGAGGTTTCATGAGCAAGTCCTCAGAATTAAAATATATCATAAACAAACACCACCCCGCCTGTATAGCAGTCCAGGAAACATACCTTAAAACAGACAAACATTATATCCGAAATTACAAAATTTTCAGTAAACACCACAATCGTGACAGGGCTTCTGGTGGCGTCGCTATTCTTGCAGCTAATTATATCCCATCCATGCCTTTAACCCTGAACACTAATCTTCAAGCTGTGGCTATCCGCATTCAGATGCAATCTTTGGTAACTGTCTGCAGTCTCTACTTGCCTCCCAATGACCGTGTCAGCCGTACCGACCTCAATAATCTAATTTCTCAACTTCCTTCTCCGTTTATTATTTTGGGTGACCTCAACGGCCATAGTCCCTTTTGGGGCAGCACTGATGCAAACTCTCGTGGACTTCAAATCGAACAACTTCTTGCAGACCACAATTTATGCTTATTGAATTCAGATGAAAAGACACATTTCCACTTACCAACCCGAACCTTTCACTCAGTCAATCTCCCAATTTGTTCTCCATTTCTCTTGCCTTTCTTCAGTTTGACAGTTGACAACGACCTATACAATAGTGACCACTTTCCTCTAATCATCACGGACAATAGACATTATCCAACAAACTCTTACCGTCCTCCCAAATACGTTTTAAATGCCGCAAATTGGCAAAAGTTCACTTCCCTTGCCAATATCAATTCCGATACAATTAAATCCTCTTCCATCGAGCAAGCTCTCAGCTATATCGTGAACACCATAATTGAGGCTGCGGATAGTTCCATTCCTAAAACATCGGGGAAACGGAAGAGACAAAACAAGCCTTGGTGGAATGCGGAATGCCAACAGGCCTACAAAATCCAACGGAAAGCTTGGGGAATCTTTCGCAGATACCCCACGACCCAAAACTTTATAAATTTCAAAAAATCCAGAGCAGAATCCAGAAAAATTCAGCGACGCAGTCGCAGGGCTTCGTGGCGGAAATTTATTTCAGGCATTACTTCCACATTTTCAAGCCGGCAGCTGTGGTCTAAAGTTAAAAAAGCTTCAGGTGTTTCCAATAGTAATGCAATCTCAGTTTTAACACATAATGGACAAACAATTTCATCCTTAAAAGGTATTGCAGATTCAATAGCCTCGACATTAGCTTATACTTGCAGTAGCCAAAATTATCCTCGACAGATTTTGAATAACAAAATTAATGCAGAAAAACAAAAATTAAATTTCAATTCCCGGACCAATTTTTCCTACAACGGCAGTTTTTCATTCCTGGAATTTCAGTCGTGTCTTACCTCTGTACACGATTCTTCTCCTGGTCCAGACAGTATTACATATTCCATGATTAAACACCTAACAACTGAAACACAGGACGCTTTATTGCATTTCTACAACCGTATCTGGCAAGAGTAATATTTTCCTACTCTCTGGCAGCAGGCTATAATAATTCCTTTATTGAAACCAGGTAAAGATCCAAAAAATCCATCTAATTACCGCCCAATTGCTTTGACCTGTTGTCTTTGTAAACTACTCGAAAGAATGATTAATCGCAGGCTCGTATATTACTTAGAGACAAATAAATCTCTCCACCCATCCCAAAGTGGGTTCCGAAAGGGTCGAAGCACTATTGACAACCTGCTTGCTCTTGAAACAGACATTAGACTCTCTTTTTTACAGAGAAAACATTTGGTAGCAATTTTCTTCGATATAGAAAAAGCGTACGACCGGACCTGGAGGTACGGAATTTTAAAAGACTTATATGATCTGGGATTGAGAGGAAACCTACCCATTTTTATTAAAATTTTTTTAAAAGTCAGGAAATTCCGAGTCAAAGTCGAATCTGAGTTTTCTGATTTTTTTATTCAAGAGGAAGGTGTTCCGCAAGGTAGCGTTTTAAGTGTCACTCTTTTTATTTTAAAAATTATCAATATTTTAAAACAATTGCCAACTTCTGTGAGAGGTTATTTATATGTTGATGACCTGTACATTTCTTGTACAGGGACAAATATGAATTTTATTCAAAGACAATTACAAACTGCCGTAAATAATATAACACAATGGTGCAACAGTAATGCTTTTACCATCTCAACATCTAAAATAGCTGGCGTACATTTTTGCCGAAAACGGAACTTACATCTTGACCCCGAAATCAAACTATATGGTGAAGACGTAAAATTTGTCAATGAAATAAGATTTTTAGGCGTTATTTTTGACAAAAAACTCTCATTTCTCCCCCACGTAAAGCAGTTACGGAAAAAATGTGAAAGTGCCTTAAATATTTTAAAACTGTTATCAACGACAGCTTCGGTAGCTGATCGAGTTTCAATGATAAAAATATATAGGGCGACATTACTCTCCAGGCTTGAGTATGGTTGTACAATTTATGGTTCAGCCAGGAAAAGCGTTTTGCAGAAACTAGATCCCGTACACCATATAGCTCTCCGTCTCTGTTCGGGAGCTTTCAGAATATCTCCTGTAAAAAGCCTCTATGTTGAGTGTTATGAACCTGCTCTTGAACTTAAAAGACAAATGTTGTCACTGCACTATTATTTTAAAATTCAATCCAATTCGAATCATCCATTTCATGGTTTTAAACTACGCCCCTTCCTTCTTCGATTACAGAATGCCAGAAAATCTTTCATACCCATGTTTTTTACAAGAGTTCAGGACATCCTTTATGACTTCAATTTACTTTACCTGCATATAACCCCAAAGCCGAAAACTAATTTTCCTCCTTGGGGAATTCCAGAGGTGCAACTTCTAAATCCCTTTCAAACTTTTATCAAATCCGACACGGCTGATATCACTTATCAACAGATTTTCATTGAACATAGACAGGAATATGATGATTTTATTGCAATATATACGGACGGTTCAAAATCAGCTGATCATGTTTCATTTGCCGTTGTATTCCCAAACACAACTTTTTCTTTTTAACTTCATTCATCTTGTTCAGTTTTCACAGCAGAGATAGCTGCTGTTTTACTTGCTTTGGAAAAAATTTCTGACTGCCTGGAAAGAAAGTTTATCATCTACATGGATTCACTTAATGTCTTAGAATCTCTGAAATCATTTTATATGCATTCTCACCACCATCCTTTAGTTTTAAATGTCTTACATCTTTTAAATAAACTTGCATCACGTGATTTTAATATTTTATTGTGTTGGGTGCCATCTCATGTTGGGATTGTGGGCAATGAGAAAGCGGACAAGGCCGCCAAATTGGCGACTGCTCCAACGAATTCTAGTACTCCTTTGACTGATTTTAAAAAAATATACTAAATTACTCTTTTATACAAAATGGCAGAGACAGTGGGACACAGAGACGGATAACAAGTTTCACTCTGTTAAACCATACGTGCAACCTTGGCCTTCTCTAACGACCAGGAAAGCTGATATGCTCCTCACCAGACTAAGAGTGGGTCACACTCGATATACCCATCGCCATCTACTGTTCGGAGAACAAACGCCAATGTGCTCTCAATGCAACTGTAGTATGTCGGTTAAACACATACTCTCTGAATGTCCGAATTTTAACCCCCAAAGGTTAAAGTTTTTTAAAACGAATTCTGTTGATTTATCTCTTTTACTCGGCAAGACTCCACATGTGAACCTTTTTGCTTTTTTCCGGTCAATTGGTTTTTATCCACATATTTAAACAGCGCTCCTTTTTGTTTTTCTTACCATTGTTTTCTTTAAATATTAATTGCATATTTTTATTTTGACGAATCTCTATATAGTTTGGCGCAGCATGGTCAAATCTATGGCTATAGCGCCACAAAACCAAAACCAAACCGCATTTCATTTGTTTGCCTGTCAATTTTTTTGCAACTCATTCACGACCAAACGCGTTATTCAATTTTCTTCGAATTTGGCATACATGTTCCTGGAAGTCACTGAAAACGATATATGTGATAAGATTTTTTACTACTTTTTTATTCTGTTTCAAATTGTTGTTCATTTGAATGGTTTCTATCTTTGGCGAATCATTAAAATATTTGAGTCATTTGGGTAATGGCGAGACATATAATTGTAATTTTGTAAATATTGATAAAAGCAGTGACTTGTGTAAATAATTCGCATTCGAAAAAAAAGATGGAAAAACCTTTAACGACAGCGATGAAGACCAGATCTTGTTTTTTTTTTTCAATTGTTCACAGAACTACTACTACTAGTTATCTATAGATATCTATATTATTTCACCACATCATTATTATAGATATCTTTATTATTCTCCGACCAGATTAAAGCATTCGGTGGAACCTTAATTTGTTATATAAAGCAATAAACGAGAGATAATAGATATCTTTATTATTTCCTATTAAATCCTGCAATTCTAATTCCTGGGATAACCTTGAAACAAGAAACGACTGCTTGTGAGAAATAAGAAGTAATAAATAGCAGATAAATAATAATAAAGGTACTTTTCCGTTAGCCGGGCGCAAATGTCGCCAATTGTGAACAGCCAAGTCGCCAAGAGCGAAGCGATTTTCCGTTAGCCGGGCGCAAATGTCGCCAATTGTGAACAGCCAAGTCGCCAAGCGATTTTCCGTTAGCCGGGCGCAAATGTCGCCATTTGTGAACCAAACGCGAGCCAAGTCGCAAAGAGAATGGTTGTAAGAAATTTGGCAGAATTCTACATTATTTGGCGATTTTTCGCTTGCGCCCGGCTAACGGAAAAGTACCATAATAAAATAGCACATCTTTTTTATTTCAGATGACATTGTCATTCACTCTGATATAATTATAACAGATATATTTATTATATTATTTTATGTATTTATCCCTTAAGACGACCCTGATATTAATTACATCAGACGATAAATAATAATAATACTGTTCAACAACGGATTCCGAGACTACGACTTTTTGACGATTTTGCACCTGAAAGGGGTGTCAGGAAATGAGTCATATGAGCGCATTTCCGGAGTTCTCTGTTAGATAACGCTTAGTAAAATGTAAACATCATCCTTCCATTCTTCACTTTCCCTCTATTTTGTTGAAAATAACTCCGCCCGGCGCATGCGCAAAATCGCGGAGGGTTTCCGAATCCGTTGCTATACAATATCTTCATTATTTCGACACATCATTATTATAGATATCTTTATTATTTCGACTCATCATTATTATAGATGTCTTTATTATTTCGAACATCATTATTATAGGTATCTTTATTATAGGTATCTTTATTATTTCGACACATCATAGATGTTTTTATTATTCTACGCCCACACTTAGGTTTCCGTTGGCGCTTTAATATATTTTACAAAGCAATAAACGAGAAATAATAGATATCTTTATTATTTCCTATTAAATCCCTCGATTCTTATCGGCGAGGTCACCTTCAAAGCGAGAAAAGATTGCTCGTGAGAAATGTATTACTGGAAATCGTGTCGGGACTTGAAAAGTATAAATCCCTTCTCCATTATTCATTGTCCCTGTCAGCGGAGTGTGTTCTGGCAAACGAACACTGTTTATCTTCATTCCTGCATTATGCATCAACTCATCCAGGCAACAGAAAAAGCTGTTTTTGAATTTAAAAATAAAGATTCAATCGATGGCTCTGCGTGAAGTGGAAGGTTTTTGGAAATAAGGTCGCTGACACAGCGGTACGACATGGATATGCACATGCATACCTTTCGAAATTTAACAACTCATGATTTTACAGTCTCATGTATGAAGGGTTGCAAAAAGAAAACATTGTATTCGTCGAAATATTCGACCTCAACATATTGATGAATCTTCACGTTCCACCCTCGCAGAGTTTAGAAGAATTCATTTTTGCAATTACATATCTCTGTGAACATGATAACTATGTAACGAATTGCCGTTACTTAATCGTTATGTAAAATTCAACTAAATACTTGTAAAACGTGTTATGAACTTGCAGTGTCACACTTGCTGCAAGCTTGCAATCTTTCCGTGTCAAACTTGCTGCAAGCTTGCAGACTTGCAGAGAAAGATTACTGCAGCTTCTCTGCAATCTAAAATTGCTATCTGGGTAGCACATCCTAACATCACCCACCATGATCCGCACTGGCGCCGGCAGCTTACCCCTTCACGGTCCGCAACTAATACTTTTTTCAATTTTAAATATTAGATCAGGGAGAAAGGATATCGATTAGTGGTACAGCTATAAAACGAACAAATCCCCAATTCAATTCAAATATTTTGCACAACATTGTCACGAATTTCTGCATAAAAGTTTTCAGATCCATAAATATAGAATCACAAGAAGCCATCACACCGCCTTGCCTTAGCATCCAGGTCTACGTTTAATGGCCGGTTGCCACGACTTCATCGGATACCGTGGTCCCCACATAACAGCCCCCATTACGAGCGGCTCGTGAGGCGACCCTCCGTTTCACCGGGGTGCGACCCGTCATCGGAGACGGGCCCTAAGAGCTGCACCACCACCGCTGTACACATCAGGGAAGAGAGAACGTGTTTACTTATCAGGCAGCTTCTCATCCATAAACTCGAGTAGTCCCCCGGTGGGTTCCTAATTACAGTATGAAATAATAATAACAATACATTAATACAACAATACAATAATTAATAATACGTAACAATACTATAATAATAATAATTACACTGGATAAAAAGTTCCAATCACTTACAATAGGTATTTTACAATATTCTTGAGGCGTCATGTTAATTGAAACGCATACAGACCAAAAATACTGTTTTGAATTTGCACAATAAAAGTGAAAAAATTGATTGGTTAGCTATGCTTGAAAAGTGGTGAGATGAGATTAATCGGCGAAATCGGACCAGTTGTTGAGGCTGGGGGACTATGTCAAAATTTTATTTCCGATATCTCTGGAAAATGGAAGGCGATGGATCCTTAGATTTTTGAGTTACCCAGTTCACATTCAGATAGAAATAATTCCAAAAATATTTTTCTTGGAGTCTGGGATGTTTGAAATGTGGTACTTTCTCTTTACCACATTCACACAAAAAAGTAAAAAACCGACCCAAACAATTTTCAAAAACTCGTATATAATCTCAGAACAAGCAGAAAAGATTGATTGCACGCTCTCCGCTAAATTTTATTTCCCCCTTTTTAATTCCTGCCTTAAGAAAACGACAGCTTGGCTTGATCTTCTAGAAAAAACATTGAAGACACTATTCGCTTCATTCCGGTTTCGGTGCTCAAGAAAGTAACCCATAGCACGATCCGTAGAGCAAAACTCTTTCGCGATGCCATTGGTGACCGGTTTGAGCAGTTATTGCAAGATAAAATACTCCTTTTTTGTACTTTTATAAATATAGATATTTTTCGTTCGTTCTTCTGGAATTTGGGTTTCGTTTCGAATGGATAACCCAGTATACACTTCGCATACCAGAAAGTAAAAAAGCGACCCAAACAATTTTCAAAAACGCATATATCGTCTCAAAACAAGCGGAAAACATTTATTGCACGCGCTCCGCTAAATTTTATTTCCCCGTTTTAATTTCTGCGCTGAAAAAACGACACCCTTCCGTGATCTTCTAGAAAAAACATTGAAGACGTTATTCGCTTCATTCCGGTTTCGATGCTCAAGAAAGTAGCCCCTAACACGATACGTAGAGCAAAACTCTTTCGCGATATACAATTTGACCGGTTGAGCAGTTATTGTAGATTTAAGAATCATTTTGTGGTTTATAAAGATAAATATTTTCGTTCTTTCTTCTGGAATTTGGGTTTCGTTTTGAATGGATAACTCAGTATACGTATACCAAGAAAGTAAAAAAAACATTAAACAATTTTCAAAAGCATATATCGTCTCAAAACAAGCGGGAAACAATTGTGCACTCCGCTAAATTTTATTTCCATTTTAATTTCTGCGCTGAAGAACGACACTTGCCTAGGCGATCTTCTAGAAAAAAACGAAGACGTTGTTCGCTTCATTCCGGTTTCGATGCTCAAGAAAGTAGCCCCTAACACGATACATTAGAAACAAAACTCTTTCATGATACCATTGGTGACCAGTTTTGAGCAGTTATTGGCAGACTTTAAAAATCATTTGTGGTTTTATAAAATAAATATTTTTCGTTTCGTTCGCTCTTCAGATTTGGGTTCGTTTCGAACCGGATAACTCAATTATACATTTCGCATACCAGAAAGTAAAAAAACGACCAAAACAATTTTTCAAAACAACATATATCGTCTCCGGAAACAAGCGGGAAACTTGTTATTGCGCGCTCCGCTAATTTTCCCCGTTTCAATTTCTGCTAAAGCGACCGGCTGCGGATCCGGTGAGACATTATTCACTTCATTTCGGTTCCGATCTCCAAGAAAACAGCCCATATACTTACTATCGAGAGAAAAAAAACTCTGTCCGCGATACCATTGTGGTGACAAGGTTTGAGCAGTTAAGATTAAAATACTCATTTTTTGTAATTTTACAAATGAATATTTTTTCGTTAATTCGTTCTTCTCAATTTGGGTTTCCTTTCAAATGGATAACCCAGTATACTTCACTTATGCAGAGGTAAAAAAAGCATTAGAATTTTCAAAAACGTATATCGTCTCAAGCGGAAAACATTTATTGCGCTCCTTCAATAAATTTTATTTCCCGTTTTGAATTTCTGCGCTAAAAAAACGCCAGCTCGCCGCGAGGTTTGGAAGTGGAAAATAATCAGAAAGCAATCCTCCAGTTGATAGACGGCCCAAAGTTGAAATCTCACGGGTGGAGGAGAGAATCGTGGAGGGCGGAATAATAACGGCTGCCATTAAAGGCGCGGTGACGATATAAATTATTTCACAGACCGCCATATGTTTCGAAATGAATATTTTCCGATCGCGTTTTTTAAACGGTTAATTAAATTTCTCATTCAATCAAGGGAAACCCAACTGCATATTCCCTCTCTTCTTCTTCTTCTTTTTTTTATCATCGCCATTATTTTCTTCACTTTCCTCTTTTATAGAAAGGGAGTCAACCAAGCCATTGATTATATTTCTTCTTCTTTCTTTTTTTGAAAATTCTTCTCGCCTCCTTTGCCACCCCCTTCATCTAATCAGTAACGCGGAAAATTGCATCTTGCCTCTTTGGACTAAAAGAAAAGGCAAAATGAAAAATAAAATATAAAAAAATTAATAAATAATCGGTTGAAGGAAACTGATGACATGTTGAGCAAAATATGCAGCGGGAGATGCAGTAAAAATAAAAATAAGAGAGAAATTACATGCGAGAAAAGGAGGCAGTTTTTCAAAAAACTGTGATGAAGTTTTCCGAAAATGCATGGACTCTTTCTAATAACTTGTAGATGTAAAAGCAATAAAGGCGCATTTAAAAGATGCTGAGCTGTTTGAGTTGAATTTAGATCGAGTGTTTTTGAAAAGATTATGCAAAAGACGAGCCCTCATTGCGAAAAAGAGAAAAAATGGGAATTGAATTTTCAGAAAATATCATTTTACAATATTTTTTCTTCATAAAACCGTGCTTTAAAATATGTTCAAAGGAGAGAAAATGAATTTTCGTGGTGAATGACACAGATTTTTTTTATTGTAGAGGGAATTGAGAAAGATTTAAATTTTTATGTATTCAATATATTTTACTCGTATACTTGCAAACATTATATGGATTATCATTTGTGCTTGGTCGTCTAATTAAGAAAACCGAGTATTCATTTTTAACGTAAGTTTAGATCCAAAATTTTATTTAGATATAAGACAGCTTACTAAATTTCATACGCCGTTGTACTTTTGAGTTCCCTCTTTCACATACAAACGAATATAAAAACCGATACATGGCCGACTCTCGACAGATTTGATCTATCTAGTTTCAAACAGATTTACAATTTTGATGAAGAACAATTAGACAGATATGATCTAGCTAGTTTCAAACTCATTTACAATTTTGTTGGAAAAAATTAGACAAATTTGGTTTATCTAGTTTCATATATATCTAAAATTCTGATGAATAACAATTAGACAGATCTAGTCAAGATAGTTTCATGCATATCTCCAATTTTTGATGAAAAATTATTAGATAGATCTGGTATAGGTAGTTTCATACATATCTCCAATTTTGACGAAAAACAATTAGACAGATATGGTCTAGCGAGTTTCAAACACATCTATAATTTTGTTGAAAAAATAAGTAGACAAATTTGGTCTATCTAGATTCATATATATCTAAATTTCTGATCAAAAACAATTAGATAGATCTGGTCTAGCTAGTTTCAAACAGATCTAAAATTTTGATGAAAAACAATAAGACAGATCTGGTCTAGGTAGTTTCATACATATCTCTAAGTTCGATGAAAAACAATTAGATAAATCTGATCTAGTTAGTGTCCTACATCAATCCAATTTTGTTGAAAACAATTAGACAAATTTGGTCTAGCTAGTTTTATATATATATATATATATATAATATAAAATTCTGATGAAAAACAATTAGACTGTTCTGGTCTAGCTAGTTTCAAACATATCTCCAATTTTGATGAAAATTAGATACATCTGGTCTAGCTAGTTTCATACAGATCTACAATTTTGATGAAAAACAATTAGATATATCTGGTATAGCTAGTTTCATACAGATCTACAATTTTGATGAAAGGACATCATGTTAAATATCATCCACTTGGTAGATAAGACACGCAAACTTCACATTGTTAAATTTCGCTTAGTTTAGTTAGATTAAT